>VNJV01013772.1:0-32500 GCA_008042635.1 Drosophila nikananu | reverse complement strand
GTCCTCGAGCACATAGTTGCGGGCGCGTTCACGCTGCTCCTCGCTGACGGCGCTTTCATTAGTCATTAGTCAACTGCAGTCCGACGAGGAAAGGCGCCCCTGTCGATGGATAATGCGTCCGATGCATATGCAGAGGTAGAACATCTGCAGGAAGATAAAGGGACGTCCGTAGATCTTCGCCACGAGGCTGTGGAACATCACCTAGGAGTTCTCGCTGAGCAGTGTCCCGTAGAGAGACAGCACCAGCAGGGTCACCCCGCCCATGAGCCACACGATCTCAAGGTAGAACTCAGGGTTGAAGCCGGCGCGGACCACATGATTGAAGTACCTGTGGACAAAATGATACCATTAACTTGCTCCTCCTGCACCACTGGGACACACTCACGCCGTGACCAGCTCCGGCAGCACGTAGAAGCGCTGCAGCACATTGACGCTGTGCGGGTACTCGATGTCCGTGACGTTTTTCAGCTACTCGTAGCCGTGCCAGAAGTCCGGGCCGTCGGCCAGCCGCTTGTAGAAGGCATAGTACAGAGCGACCCCTCGACGAAGCAGCGCCTCGCGCTCCAGCTGCTGGATGTTGGTGCGCGTCTCGAAGATCACGCGCACATGCTGCACGTACAGGACTCGTGCTGCAGCTCGTCGCCCTTGCACTGCTTGAAGAAGAGGTGCGCCTTCTTGTCCAGAGAGTTCATGTTGTCTGTGGATAGAGGAGATGGAGGATTAGAACCTGCAACCAAAGATAGTTTTGGGGGCAACTCACTCTGCACTGCAAGATCGAGCTCGCGCATCTCTGTGAAGCGGTCGCGCATCTCCCGCGGCAGGTGCTCTATCATCTCCAGGTAGTCCTCTAGGTAGAGCATCTTCGATGTGTTGCTGCTGGGCCGTAAAAAAGGCGACAGCGTGTTAAGAAAATGTTTGCAAAATTTTTCACAAAAACTGCGGCAGTGTGTCTGCAGAGGAAAGCTTTTAAATTGCCGAATATTCCGCAGTTGACAAAGTGCATTTTTGCCTTAAATGTATCTGGTCACTCTTAAATGGTTATAGAGCGTACAAAAATATCGATAGTTTCGCACATTCCAACACTAATTTGAAAAATACGTTGGCTGTCATCTGAATTTAAAAATACCACCACCATTTGCACCAAACTTCATCCTGCATCTGCTGATTCTGTTCGCCTGGTACTTGGAAACAAGAAATCGTTGAATTTGCACTGAATCTCGCCAAGATTGAAGCCTACAACAACTACAACAATTCTTGTACAACAACAACAATTTATAACAATTTTAATGGTTTTTTTGATCATAACTCGGCTAAAACTCAACCGATTTCAGTCTGGTTTGTTTTTTTCTTCTTAGTTTTTATGGGAGAACTTTTCTGCATTTAAAACTAAACAACTAATTTTTTGTCAATTTTTGACAATTATGACGATTTTATGGAAAAAAATGGGTTCATTTTTGGCTTAAAAATCGAGAACACCTTTAAGGTTTTTTGGGCTGAAACTCAACCGTTTTCAGTGTGGTTTGGTTTTTTCTTCTTGGGTTTTATAGGAGAACTGGCTTAAACTCAACCGATTTATGGCCAATTTGAAATGTAGAAGAAAATACTGTGACTGTGAGACTGTTAATATAGTTTAATATGTAAACGTTAAAACCGAATTTGGTGAATTCATAATGATCCAATTCGGCTTGCCGAAGTTCGCTTCCTTTCTTGTTTTATATTTTGTTTTATATGTTTGTTTTGTCCAGCGAGAGGAGAGCTTTCCAAGTGATGATGATGATGCCACAACTTTCTCGGCCTCCCTTCCATTAGCATCACAATTAAATGTTTTTTAATGTTATTCATTTCATGGCAAAATAACACAGAATGACCTGAAAAAAGGCTAATATCATATGCCAATATTATATAAGTGAGAATACAAATCATTAATGGGTGCGTAGCGATAATTTCCCCCGACTGCAATCGGTTCATCGAAACCGGAGAGAGAAAGAGAGAGAGGAGCGATCGCGCCGTAGCTTTCATTATTGAATCTGCATTAACTTTCGTTAGTCTCTGCTTTTTATTGTTGTTGTTTGGCTGGCGGCTAGAAAAATATATATGCGACGCATTTCAATAATAATGAAAACCAAAGTTAAAACAAATAAAACAGTGCCCGAAGGCGGGGGGGAAAACAACCGCTAGCGAGTTGGCCAGAAGAGAGTGAGAGTGAAAGAGAGATGCTCCGCGCTATCGAACGGTGATTACAAGAAATGACATTTTACAGTTGCTTCTTCTGCGCTACACTCACCCGTGCGTGTGTGCGTATGAAGCATGCGGACTTTGGGATACCGTTAGATGCGTTGCAGTGGAATGCAGTTATCGAAAACAAAACGATTATTGCGATAAACTTGTTTTTGAAAATATAATTGCATTTCTTACAGTCTCCTCCTGTAGATAAGCAATTCTTAGGTAAAGCAAAAATATTCTTATTCATTTTAAATATTAAATCATTTTATCAATAAATACATATGTACATCTTAAGGGAAAATAAAGCTTTTAACAGACACAGAACCTTGTATCTCTCAGATGCTCTTCGGCAATTGTATTTTCTTATCAAAGAGTAAGTGGGTCTTACTACTTGTATCTTGAATTGGGGCAGACATTACCACAAATTGATATTTACCTAGGAATCTATATTTAATTTAAGTGCACAACATAAACCCAAAGAAAGAAAAAAGAAGAAAAATTGATTCAGAATAATTTTCTGGTTTTAAGTGAGATTTTATGAAAGAATGAATCACTTACTTAAAGGGTAGAAGAAACTTATTGCTTCTTCCGGCAACCGTCACTTCATTCCAAGTATGCTAGGACCAGTTGGGAAACGTATGACATTTTAGGACAAGAGAAGACTTCAATTGAGAAAGGGTATAAACCAGTCGACCTCGAACCGTGGGTGTTACGCATTTCACCCGCGGGCTCGTAGGTCAAGAGCTTGTCGTCGCCGGCACATTGGCTGGTATATATAAATTTTGACAATAGAAAGACTTCGGCTTAAACCGATTTCGGCAAGGCGGCGGCCATAAGCCACACGGTGATGAGCACTCGACGCGGCGACATGGCTTGGAACGGATCGGGACCCCTTCCGGCAGCATGGCTGCTTCTGCTTCTAATTCAGCTGGCATCTGTGCTGGGATTTGGCAACGAGTACGTCCACATCAAGGTGCATGTGCCCAAGGAGGAGGCTGCGGTGGAGCCGGACTTGGGCGCCCACAAGGTGATCCACCACTACCACCACCATCCGCATCCCCACCAGCTGCTGCGGTCGCGCCCCAGGCCCCGACCGAAGCCCAGTCCCCTGCTGGAGAGCGTAATCCTCTCGGACCTGGACAAGCCGCTGCACATGAGCGAGCATGCGGACTACTTGAACCACGCCAAGGAACTGGCCGACCATCTCACCGAGACATATGCCAAGCAGGCGCAGCCCTCGGCTCCGGCGCCGCCCAAGAAGAAGGTGAACACGTATACCATCATTGAGGAGCAGCACAGGCCGCACGGCTTCGACTACGAGGATCACCCGGAGCACAGTGTGGAGACCTATCGGGTGATTGAGTCGCGGCCCAAGCAGCACCATCACCACCACCACACCGACGAGGAGGACGAGGATGTGGGCTATCACTATCCGGCGGCAAAGCCGCATCACCAGGGACACCTTCATGGCATTGGCGCCTATGCGGAACCGGCGCCCGTCGAGGAGCCTGTGGAGCAGGAGCCAGATCACGGCTACCACTACTCACCACCGCCCAGCAACGCGTACATTCCGCCTAACCATAGCCACGCCCACCGCAGCTCCAAGGCGAACCGAGCGCCAGCCTACACCCTGGAAGCGCCCGAGGAAGTGGCCGCCTTCAGATACGACTACTCCAGGCCCGCAGTAGCAGCGGGTGGCAGTAGCAGCGACTTTCGTCCCTCCGTCCAGGTGCCAAGCAGCGATCCATATGGCGATGAGGAGCAGCCGGCGGACACGTATGGAGCGCCGCCACCATCCCTAGCCACGCGACGTCGCCGGCCATCTCTGGTGGACTGGCCGGAGTCCACGGCATTCGGCGGCGGCACCGCTGCGGATACCTACAGCGGCGTGGACAGCTACAATGTGGGGCACGTCCAGGGCTACGGATCCAGTGGGTATCAGTACCACGGGCCCTATCTGTAGCTGGTGCCCAGCGCCTTGCCTAATCTAAGATCTATTTATTCACCTTTTTTTTTTAACCTAGTTCCGTAAGTTGATCCAATCAGTCCCCCAAGACCGAAAACTATGAATAAACAGCACACACTGAAAGAAAAGCTCTCACACGACTCGGGTTCTACATAAATTAGGCATAAGCCATAAATTAATCCAGGCCCATATGCGACTTTTCACTGGTTTTCAGTCGTTAAACTATTTGTTCTTGAGTTGGTAATTCAAGCTAATAAAATTACAGACAGTAAGTATTATATGTATGTAAATAATAATTAGAGAATGCAATCATGTTACGTTCTTGATTCAAACATTAAATTCCGGTTCACTTAAAAAAGTTATAATTAATTAGCTGCACTTATTATCCGGCCATTAAAGCGCATTGCAATCATTGCAAAAAATGGTAAACAAATTCGTCGTTAAAAAGTGCTTATGTAGGAAATACCTGGTTTACTATTTATAATGAAGTTTTAATTTATATTATTTCATTTTAATTAAGTTCCTCTTACTGGCCTTTTCTACTGCCGGTTGATGGATAAATTTGATCGAGTAGAAAGCCCTCTAGGCATTCTCTCAAATAAAATTATAACTCACCCCGTTTTCGCTTGACCAAAGCTTCAAAAACCGATGATTTGTCGCCAAAGTCACTTAGGTTAATGGAATTTTGGATGACCCGAGATCTACTCCAAGGATAGGACACAACTAGCTTCAGCGGGCAGTACACGATGAGCGGCCACTTGGGCCAGGTCCTGCAGTTCCATCTGCGTCTCTACCAGCTGCTGGGCTTCCATGGCATTCCGCTGCCCGGCGACAAGGAACCGGGCCGGATTAGGGCGCGACTGCGGGCGTGGAGTCTGTTCCTGCTGGTCGCCCTGAGTACCCTGGTTGTGGTGTGCCTGACCAGTAGCGAAGAGTTCCTCTACCAGGGAGACATGTTCGGTTGCGCCAACGATGCATTGAAGTACTTTTTCGCCGAACTAGCTGTGGTGGCCATTTACCTGGAAACCCTGACCAGTCAGCGGCATCTGGCCAGCTTCTGGTGCCTCCACGGCAAACTGAGCCAGGGAGTGGGAGTGGGAGTGGCAGTTAGTCTGAGAAGCCAGTTGCAGCAGTACCGTCGCTACCTGTTCTGTCTCTATGGGATGATGCTGTTCGAATTGCTGCTGCACTTGGGCCTGTGGCAGGTCCAGCCGCTGAGCCACCACATGTCCCTGTTCTGGATGACCTACGAGCCGTTGGTCTGCCTCACCTACATGAGGAATGTGCAGTTCGTGCTCCACATGGAGCTGCTGCGGCAGCAACTGGCCCACCTGGAGCGGGAGATGGTCTTGCTGGCGCAGTACTCGAAGTTCGCCTGCGAAACTGGCCGGAGCTTTGCCGGCTTTGAGGTTTTCCTGCGCCGCAGTCTGCTGCAGAAACAGCGCATCTATAGCGATGTGTACGACATGTTCCGGTGCTTCCGGGGGGCCTTCAGCTTTTCCATCCTCGCCGTTCTGCTCACGATCAATATCCGCATCGCCGTCGATTGCTATTTCATGTACTACACCATCTACAATAGCATAGCGAATATAGGTGAGAGTCTCATCTCCGATGGAGTGCTAACTTACCATTGACGCCGGCCTGGGGGTTTCCTTGTCCTTGTCAGATTACTACTTAATCCTGCCCGCTTTGCTGGAGATCCCCGCCTTTATCTACGCCTCGCAGAGCTGCATGGTGATTGTGCCGCGGATTGCCCACCAGCTGCACAGCATAGTCACTGATACCGGCTGCTGCAGCTCTCCGGATCTCTCCCTGCAGGTCCGACTTGCGGCAACTGGTGGCTGTGTTATCCATCCGATACTAACTGTGCCTTCCCCCGCAGATCCAGAACTTTTCGCTGCAACTCCTGCACCAGCCTGTACGAATCGATTGCCTGGGCCTGACCATAATGGACTGCAGTCTGCTGACACGGGTGCGTACATTAGATACATTAGATCATTAGATCACCCCTAAGCATCGAACTAATAATGGTAATCCTCGCAGATCGCCTGCTCGGTGGGCACCTACATGATCTACACGATACAGTTTATACCAAAGTTTAGCGGTCAGTACATGTAGTCGTCCGGCTGCTCGGGGCTCTAACATCTTAGTAGAATTTAAAGGGGAAAATATACACCTTGACTTTACATATTAAAGCTTTGTTATATTCATAAAATTATACGTAATTACATAAATGTATTTATTTATATTTGTATACCTTAAAACAAGGAGGGGGCATCGTTCAAAGCAGCGGGCTCGTTAAGAATTTATTTACAAGTGTGCTGGCTGGCGGCTGGACGGGCACAACGGGGAGGCGGAGTGTGTGATGTTGCCCAAGTTGACATACTGAGATATCCCCTCCACTGCCAGGGCCATCGGTTTGCTAAGAACGAAGGTAAGTTAAAGGTAAAGTAGGGGGACAAAGTACTTGCTGATGGCTCCGCGTATATATCCCGGCCCCGGGAATTGCTACTGACTACGGACTAATGCGGGAATTACAAGGAATATGTATGGTGTGTGTGTATCGTGTGCGATGCCTAATCGTACTCGTGACTCGATTCACGCTTCGCAACCAGACTCTCGCGCTCGTCGTCGTTGCCCTCGATGATGGTTATGCCGCCGGAACCGCTGCCATGGTGATTTCGATTCACCGGCTTCAGGCGATGCAGCGACTCCGTCAGGCCCGATCCGGTGAGAACCTCCACCTCGTCGTCGTCCTCGTCGGGCACCTCGAAGTACGGATGCGAGGACACCGGCCTGAATTTGTAGCCCGTGAGCACGAAGAACACGTAGGTGGCCATCTCGCGGAACATCTCGTCCAGCCAGGCGTACTGGAACACCACCGTCATCTGCAGCAGGTCGACGATGATGCGCGTGAAGTAAATGTAGCATACGATCATGATGTAAAACTGGCGGAAGAGCTTAAGCTTCCGCAGATTGATCGCCGCCTTGCCGTCCGAAGCGGATGCCTCGTGAAGATGCCGGATGGACCAGACAATCGGGAAAAGGATGGCGCCACAGCACAGCAGATCCACGAAGAAGAAGATATTGTGCCAGGTGCGGAACTCGGCGTCGCTCTGGTCCGATTCGTCGGTAATGATCTGCGCTACGTTGGCCAGAACCTACAAAATACAAAGAGATTGGAAATTCAAACACCGAATAAATGTGTGTACAAGTATTTAGGGATGACACCCACCTGCAACGGTATGACAATGATGAAGATCTTCTTGTCCTTGTCGGACAAAATGTGCTTGATGAACGTCCAGCCGGTTCCAATCAGCACGATGGTGATGAAGAGCACTGCGCCCTTGAGCAGATGAGCAATATAGTAGAGGATGGCCCAGGTCTCCACGTGCTCGCCGCGCTTCTCAATGAAATGATAGTTGATCGAGTGGAACATCAGCGACAGGGACTTGAGGAACACCAGCACAGCCATCAGGTAGTGGATTTTGTAGACCGTGTGCCTGTCATGGGGAGGGAAAAGAGAACAATATATTAAATGAACAAAAAACAGAATTTCTACTGCAAAACCCACTTGCTCTTCTTCAGGATAAACACCCAGAAAAGACCGGAGAGGAAAAAGAGCAGGCTCATCATGAAATACAAGGCGGGCAGCGGCATCTCTCCAGCGGACAGGTAATTGCCATTGTTGTTCTCCTCAATGTCCACCTAAGAGAGAGGATGGGAAATGGTGGGTAAGAGAGAGTGAGTTAGAATTCGAGCTGAAAGAATGTTGAAGCCAGCAAATCTCAGTCTTTAACATTTATACAAATAGTTTAGGTTTAATACATATCCCAATAGGATATTCTATTTAAGGGTTTTTCCTCTCGATTGATTGGTATTAGATGCCTCAGACGCCGTATTGAATAAAAGCGAGACAGAGAGACAGCAAGAAAGTAGAAGGCCAAGACCCTCTAACCCTCTAATGCGCCTTTTCAAAATAAAGGAATAATAACAAATGTCTCAGGGCACTTAAGACTCAGATAAAACTAATAAAAATTGACTTTAAGAGAGGATTAGAGGGGACCGATGGGGAAACTCTTTACATATTTTTTGCTGCTCTTCTTTGCTTTGCGTTTACTCACATTGAAGGAGATAACCTTGCTGTGGCTATGGTAGTTGGGACAGGCATGGAAGTACAGATTGTAAAGGCCCTCGTCGACCAACGTGGCCACCAGCATGGAGAAATTGAAGCTGTAGTAGTTGACCCCGTTGACATCCGTCTCCCTGATCAGCGGCATTGACGAGTCCTTCTTGCACAGGTCCTCCCGCGATTGCATGAACGAGCTGACTGCGTATAAATCGTCTTCTGCTTCCGATTCGTGGGGCAAAAAGTTATTCGCAGCTTGATCTGGGTCAGCATCTGAATCGTCTTCTTCGTCTTTCTTGGCGGCGACAGGAACAGAGACAGGAGGAGGAGCAGCAGCAGCAGCAGCAGAAGCAGCAGCTGACGGCGGAGGTGGTGCCACCTTAGGCGCATCAATGGCTTCCTCTTTAGCCGAGCCTGGCTTGACTATTTTTGCGTCTTCTATTTTGGCCAGAGGCTCCGCCGACTTGGTTTCGGGCGTGACCTTGGGTTCCGCCGGTTTGGGGGCAACTTCTGCTTTAGGGCCAGCATCCTGCTTAGCGGCATCAGTTTTCTGACTAGCGGGTGCTAGGAACTTCTGGGGAGGAACTTCTGGCTTGGGGAGCTTTTTAGCTTCCGAATCCTCTTTTTGGGCCACAACCTCGTCCTTGGGCAACTCAATTTTACCAGCCACCGCAGGCGAGGATAGCTTCAAGTCTGCCGGCGCTTCCGGTTCCGCTTCCGGTGGATCCTCCATGGAATCATCTGGGTCATAGGGCGGCACATCACGCGCCTGTCGAAACAGCACCGAATCACTGACCCTGGCCATGTGAGGGTTTCGCTTGGTCCGGCCGGTGATGTCCTTGGAGATGTGCATGTTGGCCCATTGCGTCGAGCACTTAATCATGACTCTGGGGGTGAAAAGGCGAGAATTAAGCGAATTATAGGAGGTAGTGAATCGCGGCAGGGCGCTCATACTTCAACTCCTTGAGATCCAGAACGAAGAAGAGTATGGGTCCACTATTCTGCTGCTTGGGCGGTTCCTCCAGAATGCACTTGGTCTGGTGCGAGTCCAGATACGGATTCAGCTGGTCAATGGTGGTCTTGTCCAGCGACAGGCCCAACTAGCAGGAGGCACACAATTAGACCGGCTGCAGATTGCGGGTTTGACCCAGGTTTCCCTTACCAAATCCGTTTGCTGCTCCTCATCGATCGTCAGCTTGCTGAGCTGCACGTCCAGGTGGCCGTTGGTGTAGAACCCGAAGGTGCTCAGTGCAATGTACGGCCGCCTGTCATTCTGCAGAAATCGGTCGAGCTCTGTGTGAGTCAGGTGCTCCGGGGCATAGGGGAAGGAAGAACTGTACTTACGCGCACTTCCAGGTGGTGCTTCCGCGCCAGCACCGACAGTGGAGCGGCCAGGAGCGCGACCATCACGGCCAGTACCAGTATTGATTTAACATCCCCGCCGGTGGAGCGCATTTCCCCCGAGTTCCAAGTTTTTCGCCTATTTTCCCCGATCTCTCTCACTCACCCGTCTCACGTCTCGTGGCACTTTTCCCGGCGTGCGACGAACACTAAGTGCTGCGGTTGCTGTGATCCGGACGACAATGTGTCAATCGATTAGCCCCGTCCACCGCTACAGTTCATATTATTCCCACCTCGATGGAAATTGTCAATAACTGAGTAATGTAAAAGTATTCAATTGGTTCTGCGGTCGAAAGAACTTGGCTGTGTGTGTTAGAGGTGCGGGAAACATCGATGGAAACATCGATACACATGTCATTGTGCCAAAACATCGATGTCTCCAAACATCGATTGTATGTGTTGGTGGGGCGGTGTGACCAAAACTACTAAAATATACCAAAACATACCGGAACACAACTACTCTGCAGGACGGCTTGGCGCCCGCCATTATTTGAATTTAAATCCATTAATTCGTTAAAATATATAACACTCAATTTGGTGTTTAAATTAAACCAGTATTTATGCTATTAAGTGTTATATATATATATATTTTTAAAGATATCTCAAGTGAAGAAAGTACTTATCTTAAATGAAATAAAATTTTCCATTTCGAAATCTAAATTTTGTTGGATTATATTATTTGCTTGGTCATAAAAGCTTTAATTTAGGTAATAAGAGCTGTAATGTGTTTAAAATCTTATAAAATTAAACAATTGGGTAGTATTAAAAAAATGTTTTATTATTAGTCAATTACAATTTCATTGGCCAATCGGAATTTACATTATATTTTAATAAATAGAGCTTAAAAATCTCATTGTTGACTTACAAAGCATCAAATTTAGTTCAGAGAGACTTTCTGTGCCAGCTTTTATTAGTTTAATAAATAAGCATACTGAATTTAAAAATTGTTAAACCAAAATTGTGGTAATTTTGAAAAGTTGCTTTCACAATATTTTTTTTTTTAAATTAATCAGGATTCTAATGGCGAATGGGAATATATATTCTGGCTATAACTGAAGACATTAAATATTCGTATTTCTTATTAATATTTTTGTATGAACTTTATTGACGGATCAAAGTTAAAAAAAATCTTTGCTAAAGGGAATAATTTGAATTCTGAGATATATTTTGTGTTATATTTTATTAGGTAAATAAACCTGTAGACTGTATTTTAAAACATAAATAAATAAAATGTTGATAAAAAACCTTATTTTTTTACCCCTTTTAATTTTCTTCCTATTAATTACCCGATTGTTCCTATGGCAACTATATAATTATAATATAAAATTATAGCTCGATCTTACCTGTTCCGACTTTTATACCTACTTATGAGAATTGCAAGAAGACTAGCTTGTACGTTTCAATAAAGAGAAGAAATAGAATATTAAGCATTGAATTGGTAATATTATTAAATCAATAATTACAATTACCAAATAACCTGTACGCTGATTCCAATATAGGATAAAGATGGAATCATATGAAAATGATCCAATAAAATATAATTTAAATTTCGAAATAAGACTGCAAGTCGAAATATTTTTAATGTGTCAACAGAAGAAAAACAACTTCTGAAAATAAACGTGTAACACAATACATAAAGTAGACACAACATAAATGCTATATAAACTGCCTCAGTATGATGATGGCTTTCTTAAACGTTTTCACATTTTCAGTTCTTTCCTCCGAGTTTCTTCTATGTGGTTTTCCTATGGATTTTTCCGTTGTTTCTTTTTCTCCTCTTGTTATTCCTTTTTTTTTTTTTGGTTCGCTTTCATTTCATTTAATTTGGTTTGCTTACTTGCTTATTTTTAAATCGAACATCGGACATATAGAATCTAAAATTGGCACACCCCGAGTTGTTTGTTCTTTACAAAGAAATGTTTGGCTGGCTGATTCAACTTTATTCATGAAAATCTCATGGAGCATATATATTTAAAAAAATACTGAATAATAGATTTCAAATGTTCGAGGTTGAAATAATGTTGAATTGAAGTTCTGGGATAATTAAAATGTTTTGAACTTCTAAACATATTAAAAACTGATATTTTTATAATGCACTACATTTGAATATGTTTAATTTGCACTAGTATATACAATATAATAATTTATATTAGATAAACTAATAAAAACTCAGTGATGTTGTTTACCTAAAGACTGGAAAATGACAAAGTTTATGTTAGTTTTTACCAAGAACATGGAATGGAGTGAGCAGATATTAATTAATTATTATTAACTATTTCCTCAGGGCAATTCGAATAAAATGAAATATTTTTCCAGATGTCCAGTTCCTCGGATATTGTTTATGTTATCCCCCCCGATCTACGCAGATTATTACCGACAGAGTTGCCCGTAAACATCGCCGCCCCAGAAAGCTAACCTATAGATAGACACATAGAGGATATTTAAACAAATACGTGCATATCTATGCGCATACTTTAATATATACGTATATATTTATATCGGTGGCGGACTTCGTGCATGCGATCGGCACTAAAAACTAAAAACCGAAGGCTACACAGACGGAGGCGCCCACACAAATGGCCCAAAAATAGAACAACAAAAATCCGAAACTGTGCTATTTGTTATTCCCTGAATCCGAAGATGATGCGAATTGAAATTTAGTTGAAGGAATACCCACCGACTCGAACCTCCCCCATGGAGGTATGTACATATGTACATACATACACCCCCCCACTCCTGGCGGCACTTACATACGTTATATGTTATATTTGCCCGATGTGTGTCATAAGTTCAAAGTGGTTTATGCGAACCCCCAGGTGGCCCCAGGAGGGACCCGGGGGAAGCTAGATCCGGGATCACCTCTCGCGGCTCTACATCCTGCTCACCTGAGCCCCACTGCCCTGCTACAATCTGCTGCAATCTTGGCAATCCACAGCCAAACTGCACCGGACTACCCGTGTCCAACGGATACAGATACAGCCAAAGACACACATTTCCCTAGAATCCGCGCAAGTCTCTTAAATTTAGAACATTTTTGTATCTGCACCGATGCAAATACGTATATATAATATATATATATATATATATATATATATTCGGGCGGCAGCCCAAAACGAAATCAAAACAAATGCGAAACTTTCCAACTAGATGGTAATTTTCAAAGTCTGCTACTAAATAATATATGTACGTGTCTATATAATAGGAGGCTTGAATAAAGGCAAGAACTAAGATCACAAACTGGGCAAGCCCAAAGGCTGTAGCTAATTGAAGAAAAGGGGTTTCAATTGAATTGAGCGAGGAGTAAAATAAATGTAATAGCAATTAATTTTATTTATTTTATGTATTTCTTTATTACGTATTTCTATATTATAATAAATATGTTTATGAAATCCACTACTGAATAAAATTATAGAAATCAACCTTAAGGCAACTTACATATGTGTTGTTTTTAAAATTCCTAAACTAACGTTTTATTGAAATTTTAAAGAAAATTATTAAAATACTTTTTAGGCACATTTTCATTAATTAATTTTCTTCAATTAAGAAAAAATTGAGTTACTTCTAGGGCAAATAACTACCAACAGCAAAGAGTTGAGACTTTTGTAATAGTAATTGGTAATTTTAGCACATCGAAGAGTTCATCGGTTACCATCACCTTCTTCCCAATGGATTTGTAGGACCAAAATTAAGAACCGACTTTCCATAGTTTCATTGCCCCAAGTTTAAGGAAAATGTTATAAAAATTAACTCTACAAAATAGTATTTATGGCGCCTTGTTTTAAATTCAAGGAGTAATTTTCTTAATTCTCGAGCAATTTTCTTAGTTTTAGAAACATTTTTTAGGGGGATTTTTGTTAAATGTAGAAAATTAGTTTAACCTTATAACAACTTCTGTATTATACTTAAGACCTTTAACTATTTAACGTTATGTTAAATTATTTGTTGAAATTGTTGGCTAAATTATTTAAATTTAGCAAATAAAGCATATCTTTAAGTGAATATCAATATCTGTGACAGACATTTTCATAAATCCTTTCAGTTTATAATGAAATGTATGATAAAACATAATATTAAGTGCTTAAAGTGAATTTTATTCGAATTACAATTTACATCGAATGATAGTTTTGAAGTTTAATTACCATCAGGTTGCAGCTAGACCGTGTAGGAAATTTCAAAGTTTGAAGGAGGCTAACGGAGGCTGTGTTATAAAAACTACCTTAGTTTCCAGCAAATAAGAATATATTCTTCATCAAGAACTCAGTTCCATTAAGCCTTACCTTATTGTGAGAATATAGTTATATATTTATGAGGGCTTCTTGAAACCACCTTACTTATATGTTTGAATTACATTAGATTAAATTTGAATACAAATCAAAATCGACAGAAAGGTGACACAAGGTGCCTGCCTGCATATACAAACAGACATAGATAAAAGTATTTGGCGAAAGTAGCCACTGCAATAGAAAATGGGAAAATAACAACGAGAAGGGGAGAGAACAAAAAAAAAGGAAAAGAAAATCAGACCAGTGACGAATAGATTCAAGTGTTAGACAAATGGCAATGCGATGGGGCACCAAAGGCCGTTCGACGTCAGCACGATCCTCAGATCTATGGGATGGATGGATACATATATATCTATATCGAAGCAAATATACACTTTATATGTTTAGATATACAAGAGAGTTGTAGGGCGTGCACTCTGGGGTTCAAATACTGCAACTATCCATCCGGTGGGCCGTTAGAAACATACAGATACAGATACAGATACAGATATATTTTTATATATGTATTTTTCTGGTGGCCGTGTACATGGTCCAGATATATGCAGCTCGATTCTTAATGGCTGTGAAATTTATGTTCTACGATATTTGATTCCAAAAACAAATGTGTGCCTATTTACTTATGATCTCTGGCCATGTACTATGTGCTATGTGCGGATCGCTTCTTCTCGCTCTGGCCACTTGGAGATCCCTGGCCGGGGATATGGAGCACGCCTGCGAGTGTGTGTGTGTGTGTGTGTGTGTGTGTGTGTGTGGGGGAGCACAAGTTTATGTTTCACCTGAGAACGTTTTACCCAACACCCAGCCCAGCACACACCCACCCACACACACCACACACGCACACCCACTTGTTGCCACATCGCCAGCATATGCCTGGCCCGCTCGCACCCGTCCTTATTCGCTGCGAATGCCGTTTTATATAGAAAAAGTCGGCGAGATCGGCCAGATCTCACACAGATGTGTGTGTGTGTGTGTGGAGGGGGATGCGAGGCTTTTCCGCGAACGCCACGAAAAATTCTTTAACATAACGTGTAGCAGCGCCACAGATCGTCAGTCTGTTTAGTCGAACCGCAGCATTCGCTCCTACGACGTCAGCTGCTCGGACTTTAGTTGAGATTTCAATTTGTTTCTTTCTCCCTAAGTAAGTTTTTTTTCTGTTCCTACTGCTGCTGCCTCTCCTGCTGCTTCACCTTCCACCACCACCAAAGAACAAGAATCGGCAAAAGAAACGAAATAGTGAGACAACAAAAAGTAAAAAAAAAGAAAAAAGAAATAACTCAAAAACCGACAAAGAAAAAACTTCAACTCGAATGAACAAAACCAAACGCATCCTTCGGAGGCGCAACCAACCAGTCGTCGTCCTCCGAAAGTATCAATGAAAAATAAACTAAATCCAACGAGAACCAAAGCAACGAATATCGAGGACGTTGTCTTCTTATATAACATGCCCCTTTTTTTTCAATATTTTTTTAAAGTGCAAACCAACAATCGAAACGAAATGAATCGAGTTTTGATCGATCCAAGTGCCATATTAAATGAAAAACAATGCAACTCTCTGAAACTCTGAAAAAGACAACAATTTCAAGCATATTTTTTGTACTATCTATCCTTTTTTTTTTTGAATTTTTTTTGTTATCTAAAAATAAATGAAAATGCTGGCAGGCATTTGCCCAAAAACCACAACAAAAGATGCAACACAGCAACTACATCGAAAAAAAAGGACCAGCAGCAACAGTAAAAGCAACAAGAAAACCCAAAGCCCCGACTGCCAGACAGGAATATATACCACATACATACATATATCTGAACGATCCGAACCGATTCGATGCGAACCGAAAGTGTTATATGATCTGGGAGGAAAATTCTCAAAATTTCGATTTTCTTCTCCTTTTTTTGTTGTTGTTGTTGTTTGTTTTTTTTTTCCTTTGAATTGTAAAAATAAATTCGTTTGCGTTTCGTGGATGTGTGTGATTTTACCTTGGCAAAATATCCAAGAATCACACAAAAATACAGAGCGCTGCCAATGAAAGATACACAGATACGGATACAGCTACAGATACAGATAGAAGTTCAGATAGAAATACCCGAAAATACAAGGCGCAGGCGCCATTGATTCAGATGCTAGAGAGATATATATATATATCTATAGGAACCAGCCAGAGACACCCCCGCAGATCTGGAGGAGACTTTTGGAATACATCTATTTTGCAGATATATGTAAAATGGAAAAGCTTTTGAATGGGGTATACGTAGTTTAGCCATAAAATCCAGACGGATTTAAATAAGACATAACGTCATTTTCCCCCCCAGAGACTCTTCCAGAAAATAACATGAGAATCCAGCCAGATGAACTTGAAAACCTCAAGTTTAAAGGGAAAGAGGAAAGGAAAAGTAAAAGTTGAATAACAGAAAGTCTCTCGCCTAAAAGATATAGTAAATGAAAAACTATTCACTTATGCATTTCATTACATTATCCTTGAGAGATGCTAGTCCAGTTAGTCTGCAGATCAGGAGAAATTAGTTCGAAAAAATGTACCGCTCACAATTCCTTGCTACAATTCCATTTGATTGGGTTGCGAAAATCTCAGACATGCATTTTCGCCGTTTCCCAAAATGACCCAGTTTGTCTAGAGCTAAAAATAGGTAACAGGAGATGCAGAAAAAATGCATCAAAAATATGGAATTCAGCGGTGAAGCACAGCTTCCTCAGCACATACACAAGTGTCATAAATGCCTAATAATTTTGCCTCTACATATATTTATATATATATATATATATATATAAATCATTTATAATATGTTCAGAGGATCTAAGAATGGTATTTGACTTTCTGATTTAGTGCCAAGGTAAAAACAACAACAAAAAATACCACAATTTTGAAATTTACTCGAAAAGAACCGAAGCTTCTTAAGCTTTTTGGGCGCTTTCGGCTATAGCTTTCGGCCAAAAGGGAAATTCAATACGTGCCCGTGCCCCAAAGGCTATTTTTAATCCCAAACGCATTCGGAAAAATCGGAGCAAAAAAATTGAAACACCGATATACATAGATCAGGCCATTACTGTCTCCCTCGCACACACACACACACAGACACACATTAACGAGCATACATACATACACATACATATCTATAGGCAGAAAAAATTAAATAATTTTAGAGCGTTAGGAATTTTTGTTGTTGATTTTATTGTGGAAGATTATGATGTGAGGACAGGCCAGGCCAAGACAAGACATTGTTGCCGGCTAAAAAAAGACTTTCTCTCTCTGGGATACATATCGTATATGTACGTCTTATGACATGGCCGATACCGATGCCCGATTGTATATATCGCATTTAGGGGGACATATTCGTCTAATTATAGAAGGCTATCAAGGCGATCGGGGGAAAGGCACACAACAAATCTTGTTTTTTGGCCGGGCAGCCACTGCAAGTACAGTGAAACCCAGAAAGACTACCTTGGAACCTTGGAAGGTTCAAAGGTCTGCAGTATTCGAATTCGAAATTAGAGTGTTTTTGCTGTTGCTGCTGATAAAAATGAAATATTTATTAATTTATAAATATGATATAAATTCATAATTTATTAAAAGATGGTTTATCAAAAAGATGCGAAACCTTTTATGTTTATAAAGAGAATTTATTTTCATTTAAATAATTTTTAGCCAGGCTAAAGCTATACTCAGAGGTGCCACAAAAATTGCCCTTAATTTAAATTCCATCAAAAACCACCCCTGCTGGCAAATATTCGAATAAATATAAAGCAGTGTTCAAATTATATTCAAATGCCTAACTAATTCATTATTTCCCCTATCGCATTTTATTTTTACAGGTTTTTTCAACCCTAAACCGTAACCATGTCCGACGATGAAGAGTACACGTAAGTATAAAAGATTCTGCAAACTACAACTCAAAAATTACGTATACGCCGCGTTTGGGATATTAAGTATACGCCCCAGCGGCTGACCGGCTAAAGAAAAAATATAGTTAATATTAGTGAAAATAACTGCAAACGTGTTTATAAAGTGAACATATTTATCTTAAAGAGGAGTAACCGAACTAGTTTTGAACCCTTGATCCGCGATACTAACGCGAAGGATGATTTTTTGAAGACGTTCTGATGATTTTTTGCCATCACGTTGAGGCCATCATCCACAGCACACGTACTTGTGGCACCTATTTTGATCTGTACTCCTTTCTGTCTACTTCCATGCATTTCCAATCCCGAAACACGATCCTAACTGTGAAACCCACCACCACCACCAAAACCATGATCTCTGTTCGACCGACTGCTAATGTTGTCGTTTCGTTTCTTTTGAAATCAACAACTAATAAAACAATCAACAACAATTCAACAACAACCACACGACAATTCAACAACAATCTCAACAATCTCACCCCTGCACTGTGTGCGCGTGCGTCCGTGTTTGCACCCTGCACCCTCACACTCAAATGAATAAAAAAAAAAATATATAAATATTATTGATAAACAAAACCCAATCCACAAATGAAACAAAACCACATCCGTTTCATTACGAACTCCAAAGCAGCTCCGAGGAGGAGGAGGTTGTCGAGGAGACCCGCGAGGAGACGTAAGTACATTTTTGTTGCCAATTTTTGTCGACATTTTTCGTTGGTTTTGGTGCAGCAGCATAAAGAACTCGATTGGTGTTCACCCATGTCTCTATATATTTTGTCATTTATTTTGTCCCCTTGCACATCCCCACTATAAATACTTTTTTATTTTTTTGATACCCCCCCCACCACCTCCAATTTATGTTTTGTATTTTGTCTATTCAAAATTTTCTATATGTGTTGTATGTCGTCAATGTTTTGCAAATCAACCGAACTGTCCAAAACAATAAAATAAAGGAAACCTTTGTTAATTATGTAGAGATATTAATCCAACCATAAATCCCGAAACCAACCCGAAAAAAATAAAACCAGTTTTGTGTATTCGTCTGTAAATAATCCAATTTTATTTATTAATTTTACACTTATGATTTTATTATCATTACTATGTACATTTTTGTTATTTCTTTTGGTTTTTGTCTTCAATGTGTTGTTGTGTGTGTCTATCAAAAACTGAACTCAAATTATAACAAAAAACAGTCACAGAATCCAAATTAGAATCATATTTGCAAATTCAAGATCATGCGCAATCAGTAACGGATAATTGTACAAAATTTACTAATGGAACCCGAACCCGAACCTGAATCCGAACCTGAACTCCTAGTAAAGCCACAAAATCCACCACAGCAGCGAGTCCTCATGGTCCACCCCACCCACATTGTATATCCAAGGCTCTGAGCAAAAAATTTGCAATTTTTGTATATAAACGCTATGTGTGTACCCCGGCAACTCATCAACCGTCCCCAGCCCCAGCCCCAGACCCAACTCCCCCTTTCGGAACCTATAGCTTCTTTCCACATTCTATATATCACTGTGTATTTTGTATACGTAACCTGTCTATTGTCTATCTGTCTATCTATCTATATACTCGTGTATCCGTTTATCCTGTATATCCGTATATCCGTATTTATCCCCCAAAACGAAAATACATTTCCGAAGCAATACAAATAATTTCCAAATTCTAAACAAAGACCGTTTACAAAAACGTTAACTTTCCGCCTATCGCTGGCCTGGCTTAGCAAACGCAAACTGTTGTTGCCGTTTTAAGACTTGGAAACTATTGATACCGATTCTGTTTATCTCTCTCTTTCTCTCTTCCATCTCTCTTTGATCTCCGTTCTTGTTGCAGGAAGTAAGTAAATAGTGTGAGAAACCAATGAAAAGAAGAAAGAAAGAACCCAAAATTGTACAGAAACCGAAAACTGAGTCGAACGTAATTCGTATTTGAATCGTGTTTTGAATCGAAGAACCCACATGTCCTATCACCAAAAATAAA
The DNA here is from genome assembly GCA_008042635.1 of Drosophila nikananu. Taxonomy (NCBI): domain Eukaryota; kingdom Metazoa; phylum Arthropoda; class Insecta; order Diptera; family Drosophilidae; genus Drosophila; species Drosophila nikananu. Next base: position 12,599 of record VNJV01013772.1, on the reverse strand, counting down.
GAACTTTCCAAATTGCTCTTTGCACAAATTTGCACTGCCCAAAAATTCTATGCTCGTTTGCCAATTTCCGAAAAAAAAAGAAAGACAAAAATACAAAAGCAAGACCAAATTTTTTATGTGTATATTTTTGCACCATGCATCAGAAAATCAGTACCAGTACCAGTGCCACTTTCCAGTTTCCAGTACCAGCTCCAGTACCGTACCAGTACCAGTTCCAGTTCTAGTTCCAGTTCCAGTTCCAGTTCCAGTTCATACTGTACAAAGTCTCGCTGCTTGGAAAATTCGCTGACTTGACACTATTTTTGCGTTTTCCTTAGAACAACAACAAACCAGAAAACAAGAACAAAACAAAACAACAAATACGTACTTACCAATCAGTTACTTATTTAGTTCTCCTTTACGAATATTCTCAATTTTTCTTCTTCCTTCATTTCGTTAAAAAAAAAAAAACAAAAACAAAAAACCGATCTATTTTGCAAATGAATTTTTTAAACAACCAAATGTTTTCTCTTTCTTTCCAACGTTCTTTTTTGTTTGAAAACTGAAATAACAAACAAATCGCATTTTGTATGAACTTTTCGAACCGAAACCCACAACAAAATATCAATCAATCAAACCATCGTGACTTTGTCAATTTTTGAAACACAAAACCAAAAAACAAATCGATCGATATATATATATATATAAAAATATCACCACCTCCATGTTTGTTGCCACCTCAATGCCTCACGTATAGAAAACCACCTCAGACACCAGCCGAGTAAGTCTATGTACAAAAAACAAATGTGAACAACAAATGAAACCAGAATGCTAACCAAGACTAAACCCTTAGTGTTATGTTAAGATCGTATCGTCCCCCGATTAATCCGCCTGTTCGTATCCGTAATACAAAGCAACAAAAAAAACAATATTGAATAAATAAACAAAATTCTAAACAACAAAATCTAAAGTCTAGACTATACCAAGCTACTCAACTTACTCACCACAACTCACCACTCCGTGTCATCTATTTTGGTGTGTTTCAGTTTCCGTTTCCGTTGTATTTTTTTTTTACAACTAGAGTAGAACTGCTATTCGTAGAATGTAGAATCTAATGCTTATTTACATCAGCACTTTGATGGCTACTAATTGTAAAAACAACTTTTGGAAAAACAAACAAAAAACAAAATCGAATCGAAAATAATATGAATAATGATCTCGGAACAGGCCGTAAGAAAGTCCGTCAAAATTCTGTAATTAATTTTAGTGCCTAGACATTACTTGGCGTAGTACTAGAGAGCTATCTAAAACGCTTGCCGGCAAATCGATAGATGACTAATAGATTTCTTTCTGCACCCCCATAATGCGTCCATCCTGCGCCGCCCCATCAGAGGAGAGGGCGACCCAGAGTTCATCAAGCGTCAGGACCAGAAGCGCTCCGACCTCGATGAGCAGCTGAAAGAATACATCAGCGAGTGGCGCAAACAGAGATCCAAGGAGGAGGATGAGCTGAAGAAGCTGAAGGAGAAGCAGGCCAAGCGCAAGATCTCGCGTGCCGAGGAGGAGCAGAAGATGGCTCAGCGCAAGAAGGAGGAGGAGGAGCGCCGCGTCCGCGAGGCTGAGGAGAAGAAGCAGCGCGAGATCGAGGAGAAGCGCATGCGTCTCGAGGAGGCCGAGAAGAAGCGCCAGGCCATGTTGCAGGCCATGAAGGACAAGGACAAGAAGGGACCCAACTTCACCATTGCCAAGAAGGAGGCAGGCGTGGTAATTATATGAGATTCCATCAATGCAGCCTACTGATACGCCTCCGTCTCCCCACCATCTGTCTCTCTCTCTCTCTTCCTTTTTTCTTTTTTCCGTTTATTTCGTCTTCATTTTGTTCTTCTTTCGTTCCTTTTGATTTCATTATTGATTCCATATGAACTCCTCATGTGTCCTCGCCCACAACAACATGCGATTCACCCACTCCACACACTTCACGTTTTGTTTTCATCACAATCGCTTGTCATTGATATCGATCATTAATCCACTCCTAATCGTTAATCGTTAATCGGTAATCGTTAAACGTTAATCGTCTGTGTTTGGCATACATCGATCATACGCAACCGTTAATCGTTTGTGTTTGGCATTAATCGAACATCCACGATCATCCGAAATCGCCCATCGTCTTCCATCGATCACGTATTCACGTAATCACGTAATCGTTAATCGTTAATCGTCGGTTTTTGAACTCACTTATCGCTCACTGGCCATTGTTAATCGTTTAATCGAACACCGCCATCACAATCGTTAATCGGTTTGTGGTGATTGAACTAAAAACACATTTATCGATCGCCTGGAAACGCTTGAAAACACTCTCACACTACAATGTGAAACTGAAACAACAAAACGATTCTCTGTTTTCTTTTTTCTTTTACACAACAAACAAACAAACAAACAAACACGCATGCACACACACCAACCAACCAACCAACCAACCAACAAACAAACCAAACAACCAACAAACAAACAAACACCAACAACAATTGCAACTTTCTTTGTCCGCTCATATGCGCTCTTTTCTCTGTGTGTGTCTCTCTGTCTCTCTCTCTCTCTCACTGTTTGTCTCTCTCACCACTTTTGTACCGCACGTACCACAAAATCCGAAAAAAAAACCAAAAACCGAAAAACACAACGCAATGTGTCTGCATCTTAAAAAAACAACAAATAAAAAACTAAACAAAATATTAAAAAAAACATCCTGCGCGACAATCGATCAAATCGAAAAATGGTAAAAAAAAAAAAAAACAAAAACATAGTTGGGACTCTCGTCCGCCGCCATGGAACGCAACAAGACTAAGGAACAGTTGGAGGAGGAGAAGAAGATCTCGCTGTCGTTCCGCATCAAGCCCTTGGCCATCGAAGGCTTCGGCGAGGCCAAGCTGCGCGAGAAGGCCCAGGAGCTGTGGGAGCTCATCGTTAAATTGGAAACTGAGAAGTATGACTTGGAAGAAAGGCAGAAACGTCAGGACTACGATGTGAGTACCACCGCGATGCGATACCACCCCCAAAATTGCCAGCTAATCCTCTAATCCCGGCAGTTGAAAGAGCTGAAGGAAAGACAGAAGCAACAGCTCAGGCACAAAGCCTTGAAGAAGGGTCTCGACCCGGAAGCTTTGACTGGCAAATACCCGGTGAGTTAACGAAACGGTCTTCCGGCGATACCATCCACTCATCTGGTATTCCTCTTCCTCACTTGCAGCCCAAGATTCAAGTCGCCTCCAAATATGAGCGACGTGTGGATACACGCTCATACGACGACAAGAAGAAGCTCTTCGAGGGTGTAAGTATCGAGTATATTCCTGCTGTTGCAGCACCTAAAGCCTGCGGGGGTTCCTTTGGCTGCTTCCATGTAAAACTCTCTCAATATATTATGTATGCACATATAGGGCTATAATACGGTCTATGCGGAAACCTTAGAAAAGACCTGGCAAGAAAGACAGGAAAGATTCACCCAGCGCACAAAATGTAAGCGTCCGGTGAACGAACGGACTCTCCATGTCACGTGTCTTTATGCTTTTTTACCACTATTATTTTATGTTTTTTGTGTCATAAACTATTTATGTTCTATTTAATCACTGTACCGAAAGTACCGAGAGTACAGTCACGTCCACCGTTTATAGTCACTGGAGTAGGAGTAGGAGCTTGTGGGGTCATGATAGGACACGCTAGGACACGATTGATTAACCCATTTAACGTCTACTCTTCTCTTATCTCTTTCTATGTTCTCATGTAAACTATATTTTCATAATTGTGTCAACCGTACTTGTGTCTTGTGTGCTCTGTGCTCTGCGCGTCTCGTATCGAATAATAATACCCATTAAATCACAAAAAAAAAAAAAAAACACACACACGCTCGAAACACTGAAACACACACACACACAGGGCTTTGATGAGATCACCAAGGACTCGAACGAGAAGATCTGGAACGAGAAGAAGGAACAATACACCGGCCGCCAAAAATGTATGTACCGCAGGGATCAGACCCGATCGTAGTGTAGTCAAAGTAGGGATCAGCTCGGATTCGAGGACAATGCGGAAACACCAGAACCACATTAATCGATTTGTTCATTGTCGTACTGTGTTCTTTGATTTCATTATATTTTATATTTTTGATTTTGAACTTTCCGTTTCTCGTTTTCCGTTTCCCGTTTCTCGTGGAGATGTGTTCCCAGTTTGAGAAATCCTCTGTGGATGGCCCATTAATGGTATTTATTTCTCGCAATATTATAGCCAAACTGCCAAAGTGGTTCGGCGAGCGACCAGGCAAGAAGGCCGGTGAGCCCGAGACACCCGAGGGCGAGGAGGATGCCAAGGCCGACGAGGACATCGTTGAGGATGATGAGGAGGTCGAGGAGGAGGTCGCCGAGGAGGAGGAAGAGGAGGCCGAGGAGGATGAGGAGGAAGAGGAGGAGGAAGAGGAGGAGGAAGAGGAAGAGGAGGAGGAAGAGGAGGAGGAAGAGGAGGAGGAGGAGGAGGAGGAATAGACCAGTCCACCAAATCCGCCACAATCCACCGTGTGAGCCATGGCCAACGCGAGCTCTCTCTTTCCTTCACAACTTTTTCGTAAAAACAAACACTACATTTAAATACCAAAGCCAAAAACATTTTAATAAAAGTAAAAGAATGAACTAAATAGTTATGATGATATCTTAGCTTATTCGCCAACAACAACAACAAATACTTGCTATTCAAAAACCAAATTGAACTTCTTTTCTATTGAACTTATCGAATTGAAACCCAAGAAATGTACGATTTCTTTCAAATAAAACATCAAATAACAACACCAATTAATAAGTCAAGAAAAACCACCAACAACCAACAACAAACAACAACCAAAAAGCAAAAGAAACAATCAAGATATTAAAGTGTGTTTTATGGCATCTTATCTATGAACAATTCCTGTTGTTTGTGTGCATGTTTGTTTGTTTCGAAAGGGTCTCCAAATGGCTACTTCAGGGGGCACAAAGCTATTCAGCACCTATTTCCTTGATACTTTCGGCTTCTACAGGGTTTCATCATTGGAAAGGTTCAAGTATTTGCAGTAATTTGGCGATTTTTGAAATGATTTATAAGCTGAAGTTTAAGGTAAGAAATAAACACACCATGTAGTTCTCTTGCATATTTGGTTTTTATTTCCGTTTAACTTTTATTGTTTCATCCTTTTTTGATTTGTATTTATTTGATCTCTTCCTTTGTGTTGTATAGTATATATAATTATATATATATTTAGCTGTTCTTGCTGGGATGTCATTATCAATACAATATTGTACAGTTGGCTTAGCCTACGAAATGCACACACAAAAAATCTTTGTCTTGCGATTAGAATTAATTCGTTTCCATATTCTCGGATCTCTGCAGCGTACAGTATATATTTGTTTATATATTATTATTATTTATATTCTTTAGTGGATTACATTTGTCTAAGTCATGGTTCCATTGGTTAAGGGGGACAACGGGTCAACGGGTGGGTAGCTTTGGGGGCTTACAGGGAGGCGGTTTTCTTTTATATAGTTTAAGTTATAGTTCCTTTGAGCTCTGATTGTCTGTCAGCTGCAAGTAGATCGTTAGTTCAACACATCGGTGTTTGGGCTCTCTCTCGCCCAAGAAGTACAAACAATAAAAACATTCCTAGCTGCAGCAATTCCACACACAAAAATGTACACTATAGATACATACACTATTCAGAGGGTAATACATATATATAGTACATCATACACGGTTCAAAATTAGACGAACAAAAAGGAGATGGCGCCTTAGAAGCTAGCAAAAATAGTTTTCACATTCAATATATATATTTTTGATGTATACATATATGGTATGCTGTGTGTATATATAATATATATAGTTACATATTAAATGCGTTTCACAATCAGAAAACTATTCAATGAACGGATTGGACTGACTATTCCGAGAACATGTGGTGCCGCTTCACCTCAGTATAGTTTTATGGTTGTGACGCGCACGGCGATTACACAAACACGTTTTTATATATAAACAATTTTTTCTGTTCGGTTAGCGAGCAACAAGCATGATTTTCCGTTTCAAACTTCATTTGCCATTTCTCTCCTCCTATTTATTGTCAGCAATTCTCATCTCTCAATTGAATACATAAAATACATAAACGTGCAAAGCTAAGGGCAAGTAAGTACATTAATTAGCCAATTCCCAGCCACACATCAGTTAGGACGGAGAGTGGGGAATCCCCCCATCTCTTCTTTCCGCTTCTTCTTGCTACTTAAAATACGAAACGCAAAACTCACTTCTAATCTAAGCGGCTTGCGGTTCGGTCTTAAGATGCTACTTTATGTGCAACTAAAACAGCTTAAACTGCCGAACTGCCACTTAAATCGTAAGTGAGTTGCATTGAACCAGCAGTCAAAATAATGATTTTAGCTTGGCTAACTCGCTGCTCCTCGCTTCCCTACACATCGGTATACATATACATTTAAAATCTATTACAACTCTCGCATATACATTTAGACATTCAATTTGGGTTATACATTTATATCATTAGTATATGGGTTTTATTTAGGTTTTCTTTTACATTCAGTCAATTTATTGCAACACAAAAAAAAAAAAAAAATTTGAACAACAAAGTATATATTTTCTATTCTAGTTCACGTCTTTTTTCTTTCATCAGCTGCACACATTTCATATACATTGCGATTATTATTATTATTATGGTTTAAACTAAATACCTTAAAAGCTCTTTCGTTAAAAATTTAACACATTCTCAATATTTTTTGTCATTTTGCGTTGCTCTGCCGTTTCGCAAACCATAAACAGTGCTTAGCCTTTTAATTTTACATGTCCAGATAATAAGCCTATATAAAGAAGATTCCTAACCATAGCTTAGACTTGAATGGATAGAGTCAACGCGTCGAGATTCGTAAGGTTTCCTTCTCTCTACTCCTCTTTGTTTTTGGTTAAAACGATAACATTCACATATATGTTTATGTACACAATTAGAGATATGAAAAGAACAGTGTAACTTTCGCACTAAAATGCCTAAACTAAGTAAAAGTTCTTGCCTTGCATTGAGCAGAAGGTCGGCCAGCGCCTGTCCTCTTCTTTCCAGCCGCTTTCCCTTCGAGATATTGATTTAACGCATTTAAAAAGAAGTGAATGTCATTAAATTATTGAGAGGTCCCATTGGGTGGGCCTTATAGACTGACCAGCGGCCGAGTGTGATTAGCATGATTAAGGTAATAGGCGGCGGTTGCAATGACCATTCGATGGAGCAATACGTTTAATAATTAAGAGATATATATTAATGTGTAAACTAAATTAATGTGGAATCAAGTGGACGAGTGGACGAGATTGAACTGGCGTACATTTATCGCGTAAGATGACTTGGTTTTTTGGTAACTCTCAAGAAGAAGCATTTTTACACGTTGGCTATATTCCGGCGGCTGGCTAGCTAATTTAATTTAAAATTGGTTTTTCGTGTATCGTAATTGTTAAGTGTTATCGTGTTATCCTTATCGTTAGCCTTTGTCCTTATCGGTTGCGGTCTCTCCTCTGCTCCTTCAGTGCTTGCCGCCACGCGGCAGTCTTATGGGTATGTGCGGATATCATGTATCCGCCATGGGGCCATTCTTGTTCTCGTTATTGTTGCCGTTGCCGTTGCTGTTGCCATTCTGTAATGGCAGCTGCTTTATCGTAATGACATCCTTTGGCTTTTGATGCAACAATTCTTGTTCTCGTTCCGGTTCCGTTTCCTCTTCCCCTTCAATCTCCTGATGTTGCTGCTGATGATGTTGATGTTGCTGCTGCTGCTGCTGCTGTTGCAGTCTGTGTTGCTGTTGTTGTGGTTGATGCTGCTGATGCTGCTGCTGTTGTTGCTGTTGCTGCTGCTGTTGCTGTTGCTGCCTTTCTGGTATAATTTTATTGACATTGTACTGATTATTGTTGGCGTCCTTATTGTTGTTGCTATTGTTGTTGAACTCATCCTCGCTGGACATCTGCAGCACCTGCTTGGCCTTACTCTCCCACAACATGCGATTGGCCTTTAGCTGCAAGGAAAGCAGGGAGAATACCCAAAGTTAATTTGATTGCAAGGAGAGCAAACCCTGTCACAATGTGTGTGTTTAAATATTCCTTAAAAATTTACAATTGAAGCGGGTTTAGCTGCCTTCTCGCTGATGGTTGCATAATTAAGCCAGATTCAACTAATTGCGCTGCCTCGCATCCTCTCATATGTCCGACTGCCCCAGCTGCACAGCTGCATAATGTGGCAGCTATAAACATTATCAAAGGCACGTCAAATTGTTGTTTAACTTTGTGACCAAACCAAAATTCCAAACACTCTTTAGCACCCAAGAGGCGGAAGTCCCTCGCTCTAGAGTTGTTTTAATTGAATTAAAGACCCCATCTACAAAGAATTTTAAATAAAACTAAACAGTTTTGAAAGTTGAAAGTTGTTTAAAAGCAAAAGTAAGGGTATTTTGCGTTGCAAAAACGCAGAGAGCATTAATGTTTCGCTGTTCGATCGTGTTTTAAATTGCTGCATAAATATTAAATATGCAAATATGTTTAAAATATTAAATGTTTGCGGACACCTTCCATAGGCGTGGAGACAAGCGCCGCCCCGGCAAAAGCCGGCAATTAATTAAAATATTTGCCATTAACATAAATTAAGGAATATAATCAAATTGGCGGACTTTCAATTGATATTAATTGCAGTGCCATGGAGCTGGGGGGGATGAAGGAGGATGGCAGCCAGGAGATGGGGATAATGGCAATGGGATAACCGTCCGGTGGCATTAAGGCTGGGGCCCGGGGGTCGGCAAGTGTCACAGGAGTGGCCTGTCACACGCTGCCGGGGATTGCGAAAAGTTGACTTAACTTTGCCCGGACATTTCCTCCCCCCACCCCCCCTTGCATGCATGTATAAATTGCCACTTATGACATCAGACCACCGGCCACCGTGAGGCGGGTTGGAGGCTGACACCAGGCAACAGCGCGGAAACATTGCAATTTTAACTGTCAAACAGAAATTGCCCCAGTGACAGGCCAATAAAAACACACGCAAAAATCCGGGACATCATTGAAAGGAGAGAAAAAGGAAACAAAAACAAAGGTTGGGCGACACACAAAATCGAGGTGCCAGCGTATCGAATCGTACATTAAATGTGTATTTTTGCAGCTTTTCCTGCCTTGCAAGCCTAAAGTTTATACAATAATTCGAAATAATATTGATTAAAAATGAGAGCAAAGCATTTAAACAAAGGCTGTTCTCTATTTAAAGCAAATAAAGGCGCTTGAACTAAACTCTATGACAGATTTTCGAATGTAAAAAACTTATAAGTGACTTTGAAACTCTTTCTAATATGGTCTGTGTGAAAGGACTTAAGGGTTTTTATTTGAAAAACGAACCAAATAATCATAATTTTTGGTGTTTCTGCTTGTGAAAATTGATTTTAAAACGATTACAACGATTTTGTTTGATTTACACAAACATTAAGTTCTTTGCGATCTATTTAAGGAATATTTCTGCCACAATCCATATAATTTGTTTTCTGTTTTTTAAGCAAACTAATTGAATTAATGCATCAAAGAACCGAAATCAAATCAATCAGGATATCCCAGTTATCCAATTCAATTGTGCAGTATCCTTGATTCCCTGCCTTTTCCTTCCGCAAAGCAAACAAGAGAAACCCAAATACGGGATGAAAAAGAAGTAATAAATGAAATTTTAACGCTGGTAGGTGATAAAAAAGTCAACGGGGAGATAACTCAACTTGAGTTAACTCAACTCCACTCCACTCGAGGCGCGCGGAGTGGACTAATTAATTAGCAGCTAATTTAACGCATCGCTGCGCCGGACATAACTCAGCAGGATGCACCACTTGCCAACAGGCAGGCGGCGGAAGGGATGCCAGAGCAACGAAAACGAAAAGGACTCTCTCTCTGTCTCTCTGAATTGGTCAGTAAATTGGCCAAGCAAACCGAAAATTTCAATTAAATGTTAGCTGGAAGTGGAAACTTCCTCGGCCAGCCGCAGGCGACACATAATATTTGAGTGGCTTAAATCAACAGCAGAATAAACTCGTCCCCCCGCACACACACAGCACTATGAATATTAATTCCTTATTATTAATGGTTCACAATAAATATGCAAACATATATTCAAATTGCAAATTCAAATGCAGGATCTCTTAATGGCTTTTTTGTGCAAATTCGAGCGGGGATTCTGAGTGTGCGATAGACAGAAATGCACATTTAAAGCTAGGTTTTAACTGTATCCCAGGGTTATACGAGTTATAGGCACTTTTTTTCAGGTTCATTGTGGCATAAAGTGATGAGCTACGCCCTAAGCCCTTCAGTTTTTATATAGATAATAATTTATATACCTATTATCTTTGCTTTGGAAACTTTTATCTATATTCTATATTATATTCTCCTTATGAAATATTCTATTGCATTAATTCAATCGTTTTCCCCTACGATTTGTGACCCTTAATATGCACACATAAGCAGCACACCCCCTTAAATCAAATATGCTGAAAAAAATAACAATATATAAGAAGAAACAACAATCAAAATAAAAGCAGTGAATGCAAAAATAAAAAGTTATCGCTGGGTGCAACCGACAAACGTGAAAAGAAGGGCAGGCAAAGTGCAAAACACAAAACAAACAAACAAAAAAAGCACAAATCAACACACACAGAAAACAAAAAGAGGTAAAAGTACTACAACTACAAAATAGAATATGAATAAAGCCAAGACCAGAAATAATATGTGCTATCCAAGAACTTAGGGTCTCAAGGCGGCACATTATTTGCCATAAATCTAGAAGGCACCTTCGTGGGGCACTTGGTGGTGTGTGTGTGTGTCGGTCGAGCTGTTGTTGCTGTTTTGCGTTTGGCCGCGGCGCTGCACCTTACCTTCGACGTGTTGTCCTGCACCCATGCATCTGGCTTACCATAGTCCGGCGGATTCGCGTACGGATCGTAGCCGAGCACGGACAGCATGGGCGCAATGTCGGCCATGTCGCGCACCACATCGCGCGGTATCTGGCCCACCCACTTGGACAGGGCCTCCAGGTTCACCGGCTTGATCACTTGGTCCGAGGAGCGCTCCACCCTGGAATGGTGAATGGATTTCTGTGTGTTAAGTTCTCCTGCTCGCTTGAATTAACGGGCTGGCGGCTTACTTGGATAGGGGCACGCCATTGGGCTTGTTGATGAACTCCTCGTGATGCAGCACCGCATCGTTCCATGGCACTTCCAGGTATTTCAGTATCTTGCGCATCCACTCCTCCGGATGCAGGACCAGCTGCTCATAGTAGACCTAAAGGGGAATAGTAATGTATATAATAATATTCCAGCCTTAATTTGCTTAGCAATTCCTTTCCGTTCAATTTCCTGCCCTCGCAGGCCCGGTTTAATCGCCACTCTGATTGAGCCAGCGGATGGCGGGTGGGTCAACTGGGGCAGCGGACGTACTCACCATCATGCAGCGCTCCTTGCCAATTTCCCGGCACTGCTCGTGCATCACCTCAATGGCGTGGTTCCACTTCTGCATGCACTGCCGGTAGCTGGCCAAATCGAAACCGGTGATTGTCACCTTGCGCGATATAATCGAATGAACGGTCGCCCGCCCATCGCGCACCATGAATAGGAATTTTGCCTGCAAGAGTCATAGGAAAAAAATCAGAGAGGAGGGTTGAGTCAGTGCACCGTGCAGTGCAGAAGGTGTACAGCAAATAAATATATAAAAAGATATATGAGCAGAAAGCTGGGGACCTTGACAATTGAGTGTTACAATTATTTGTGTGCCAGAAATCTGTACAGTTTACATATTTAAGTATACTTTTTATACCCTTGCAGGGTATTATAATTTTTGTCAGAAGTTTGCAACGCAGTGAAGGAGACATATCCGACCCTATAAAGTATATATATTCTTGATCAGCATCAACAGCCGAGTCGATCTAGCCATGTCCGTCTGTCCGTCTGTCCGTTTCTACGCAAACTAGTCCCTCAGTTTTAAAGCTATCTGGATGAAACTTTGCAGATATGCTCCTATATGCTCTCACTGCTATATATGTCGGAACGAGCCGGATCGGCAGACTATATCATATAGCTATATGGGTAAATCGGTAAATTTTAATGAAAATAATTATAACTTAGTCAATTTTTACAATATTTGAATAAAATTTGAGATATGGCCATTATTATTATTTATTCTTGAATTTCGGTTTTAATTTGATCAAAATTGGACAACTATATCATATAGCTGTCATAGGACCGATCAGAAAATTTTGAGGAAAAAATCGAACTAAGCCAATTTTTCACATATTTTCATAAAATTTGAGACATAGACATGTTGTATTATTCCAGAATTTCGGTTTTAATTTTATTCAAATCGGACTACTATATCATATAGCAGCCATAGGAAAATATATATAAATTCATTAAATTCGTTCGCATCATTTTTCGCTCGCAACATTTCTCGTTCGCAACATTTTTCTTTCGCAACATTTACCTTATGTCAGTACCCGAGAAAACGAAAAAGTCAGAAGATTTTTCTTCTTCTTTTTACTTACTGCAAGGGTATTTAAACTTCGGCATGCC
>VNJV01013757.1:0-12938 GCA_008042635.1 Drosophila nikananu | reverse complement strand
CGACCGGGTGTGGAGTGTGTGGGGCGAGAGCGCGATGTGTGAAGAGGCATGGTGATTTGTTGGCTCTGCCTGTGACAGCCATTTCTGATTTCCGAGGTCCTCGCTCCTCGTTCTAAAGGATTTGTATGGAAAATGATTTGAGTGTGACCTTTGGATAATCGAATATTTGGTTAATCAATTCCCGGTCTGAATTGGTTTTGCTTTTAAAGAATCTCGGGTATTTGTTTAATAATTATTTTGCTAATGTAAATATAGAAGGAATATTAAAAATGGTAAGTATTGTATTTATTATGTACATTTTTATTTAGTTTTTAAGGTTCTCAGTAATTCACTAGGATTCTTAAAACTCGTCAAAAGTTTGTCTACAAAGGAACAACACATTTAATTATAAAATTATATTTATTATTTTTCTTATCAAATTCATTACCAAATACTGTATTCCGTAAAATCTTGTAGCTTTATTTTGTGTTGAACAAAATTACATATAACTTATTATTGCCTGAACTGAATATAATACAAAATTTCATTATATTTTCATTATACTTTAATAGATTCGATTATACTTTATTGGGTCGGAAGTGACTCCTTCACTGCGTTGCAAACTTCTGACCAAAAAATTAAACAACCCCTGCAAATTATTATTAAACACGTGAACTATCAGCCATTAATTTAACGCACAACTGCGGCAAATATTGAATGCATCCATTCCAGTCAGTGTATGCTTCACTGTAGGTTATCTGAACATCTTTCCATTTCACTGCCGTATATTTGCTGAAAACCATTTTTTGTGATTTTATTTTGATTTTAATTTTGTTGTGGCTTGTACTTGGCTTTTACATACTCTCCCCTCTCGCTTAACCGTTTGCCTTTGGGCCACTACGATGCCACGGTGCTCAGTGCTCGGTGCTACCTGGCTTAGCATTTTAGCGATGCATAATTAATCTGTGCGCGACAGGTAGGAGCCGGGTGGCGAGCTTCCCTTTCACTCCATTCCAACGCCGCACTTCAATAAAATATCTTTTATTTTATTTTTAGTGCAGCTTTTCACTGCTGAAAAAAATGTTTTTCATGTATCTGATGCTGATGCCACGTTTTGGGGGGCGCGCACCACTTCGCTGGGGCAGAAGGGACCCCCGCACCGGCCTGGGGACTCCATGTAAAAGCGCAAAAATGTGACGGGCACGCTTGAGTGCGGCACTCGTTCCCCTGTTTCAACCCCACCCTAGCCAGTTTCCTTTTTGGCCAGGACACCAGTGGCCCCCCTCCTCCGCCGGCCATGCTGTGTATTGTTTGTCAAACAACTTGAGAGCCGAAAGCTGCAGCAACTTTGGCTACCTGTGGGCGTGTGCCTCAATGGGGGTAATGACTTACGGACTACCCCAGATATCTGACTCCGGCCGAAGTTTAGCGCGGGACTTTCAGCATCTTGGGCGGCAGCAAGGGGTTGAGTTGAGCCAGCCAAGGATAAGCCATGCATGAGCGCCTTGGCCATTGTTGCGTGGCCTTTTTAATTGGCCAGCCGGATCGGGTCGGGTTAATGTTGCTGCAACTTCTTTGGCACATTTAATTATTCGCCGGCAAAGAGCAAAACAAAGGCTAACGCATTACATTTTTAATTTGAGAGCGGAAGCGGGCGAAAAAACTGCTTAATTTTCAGGAGTGTTTGCTTAGATTATTTCATTAAATTGACCAGAGACGGGTTAGGACAAAGCCGGCGCTGGCCTTTGTCCAGGACAATGCCGAGAGCGCGGACAAACAAAAGTGTTGGCCGGCGAGCAAAAAGTAGTGGTGCCAGGACTCCCAGGACTCCTGCCATAAACGCCAGAACCGAAGCCGTAGCCGTGGCCAAGAACTCTGGCCCGTCGCCGTCGCCGTTGCCTTCCATGGGGTCCGGAGAGGTCGGCGGAACGTGCACTTAATTAAAGATAAGAATTAACTGCTGATTAGTAGTTCTTCTTTACACTTGACACTGTGTGAGCTCCCGCTAGTTCCAGTCGCAGTCAAAGTCCAGGCACGTACTCTCCGCGTCTTCGTTCCGAGTCCTGCCTAACGAGTTTTTATTTTTGTTTCCCGGCCAGTCGAAAAGTTTGTTCAGCGGGTGGAGAATTGGGAGGGAGGGAGCTGCTTAGGGTTTCCAAGGACTTAATGTAGCCCCATGATTTATGCACCCCCGCAGACACAAAAGGATGGTCTGTTGCACTGGCTTCATATGCGATAATTGATGTGGCAAAGTCTAGGCCTTTAACTGATATACTAATTGTAAGCACTCGGACTCGGTGCTGGAGTTTGTCAAGCTCTGAAGGGAAAATGTGTATGATATTTCTACATAATTAATGCTAGATAATATTCTATTTATTTTAATTTTCTCTATAATCTTTTTGTTGCCTTAAAACTCTTCTCTAGTAACTGAAAAAACAAAATGTTATGGATACTAATACCTCATTTAAACAATTTTTCCTTTTTCCAAACCCTTATACTATTTGGTGCTGCAATAAAATATAAAAGAGTAATAAATAGTGCGACTTAATTGATCTTACTCCAATTTTGTATAATTTAATGCTGCTACGTGTTAATCACGGCAATTAATGTATGCCTTCGCTCCATCTTCACGTCGCACCACTCCAACGATTGTCCTTCGAACACATCCTTCAGTCCGAGGCACACAGATACACAGATACGGAAAGATACAAGGACTCGAACAGACACAAACCGAGCTGGAGATACAGATGCAGACCCATAAATAAACGGCACTTGCCGGCACGTTCGCCAAGAGGAAAACTTTCCTTGGCACTTGGCTTAAATGCCTCATTTTCCAGTCATTAAATTTCGCCGGCCGCTCGCTCGCTCACTGACCAATTTCGGTGGCCATAAAAATCTTAGAAAATTCTTGGTGGCCAGCTACAATATGTCCAAGTTAACTTATTATTGACTCGCCGTCTCGGGCTCGGAGGTCTTGAAATATGTTGACAACGGCGCCGGCAACAAAAGCTAAATACAAACACCCAGCCCAGTCCCCATTTATGTGTGTGTACCGTGCCCCCTCGGTAAGTTATCAAATTTTCAACCCCCCAAGGCATTTGACTTTTTGATTTGCTTCCTTGATTTTTTGTTGTATTTCTTTTTTTGTGCGGCATCAGCAAAAGTCCCATAGTTTCCTCGTTCTGTTTAGTTTTTTCCTCTACATTTCCTGCGGCGACAAATCAAAGCGTAACACAAAGCTGGAAATGTGTGGACAAGTTGCAGTGCAGCAGCATTCGGCAATTTATTAGATGCTTTTTGATTCAGCGAATTCAGCTAATGTTGTTTTTCTTGTTTTTTTTCGCCATCGCTGGCACTGCGGAAATGTTAAATATTTGTTATTACAGTCTAATGTTTCCGTTTGCAGCAAAGACAACAGGGAGGGATTATTGAGATGGTTTTATTAAATGATCGAATGGTTTATACTTTGTATGTGTCTGAAAGGTTTGTATTTAATAGCTAAAATATATATAGTAAATATATTGGTAATAATATTTTAAATTACCATCTTATTTTTGTTATAAATAAGTTATTTTTGCTTGGAAAAGCTAGATTACTAAAACTAGTCCTTTCTTTGAACGCTTAAATATCCCTCACGAAACCAGTCAAAGCCACAATATCCCCTCAAACTTCCATTCAATGCAAAAATATTTTCTGGCAACGAAAACTATTAGTCCCGCTCATAAATCTTAAAGCCAGTGGGAAGCAGTGGGAGCAGGAACCGCATTGATGGCCTGGCCAAAAGCTCGGCTCGAGTGACTAACCACACGAGAGACCACAAGAACCGAGAGCTCCATTCCGGTGCCGGCTGTGGGTGCACAGCGGCAAAGTCAGGGCCAGACGTGGCACAATTATGACAATTTCTGATGCATAACGCAGCATCCATAGGGCTTTTAATGCAATAAACAAGCGACTGCAGCGTCATTAACACTGACAGGGGGCTGGATCTGAGGCGGGGGTGCCAAGATGCCGAGGAGCAGGCGGCTGGTTCGCCCTTTGTCGGGCACTAATTGTCTACCTGGCCGAAATGTGCAGCGCGTGCATGTAACGCAACGCTCCAATTCAGGTGTGTGTCAGTTGGCCGGCGTCGCCACAAAACACTTTACCGGCAATTGTCAGCTGGCAGCTTGGTACGCCAGTGATGGGAAATGTGCCATAATGTTTTTAAAGTTGCGGGGTATTTGATTGTACCATAGAAAAAGTAATTATTATTCTCAATTACAAATTTTAAGTATAAAAATTACGAAAAAAAAACTGAATCACTTCTTGTTTTCATAACTATTTTGTTGTTTATTATTTGTATTACCAATACACAACATTTAATAAAATTAATAGGGGTCTTACGTACAGAGTCGAAGGTCTTAGTTAATAGAACTGAAAATACGCCTACAAACCCATTAGACTTAATTTTGTATATATCATGTCTAACCATATAAAATAAAAAAAAAAATAAATAGATAAAATAAGGTTCTTATTACACCATTGATTTATTTATTCATCGCAAACCCCGAAAGTTCAGTCACATAAAACCATTTGAAATGAGCGACGATCTACGATATTTAATTGTGTTCACCCACAAGATTTACATTTTTAATAATATTAAAATGTTATTTTACAACTCGTCATCTCCGGCTTATTGCTTATTCCCAAAAGATTTAAACAATTTTAGTATTAAACCATAAATATTTTATAATGATAATTGTAAAGATATGTATTGATTAGGTGTTCAATATTTAAAACAGTCTACCATATCATGTTACTTGTCCTTATTTGTTTACAGTTTACAGTTTTTTAAAGTTATTATCACTATACATTTTTCGCAGAATTTAATTAATTTTGAATTTTCAATTTTGATCAATGTAATCTATAAGTAGTTAAATTGTAAATATGTTATATTAAGAGACTTTGGCAAACCTGCCGCTAGTACATCTCTGGCAACGGGCTGTGTTCAGAGGCCGTTGCAGTTGCCAGTTACCTGTTACCAGTTGCCAGTTGTAGCCAAACTCACTTAGCAGCTGACAACGACAGTCCCCTCCATTTACCTGCGTTAATAGCCGCCTGCCAGCCAAGTGTCTGGCAAAGGCTTTGCCCAGTTGCCTAAGCGACATTGTCACTTGCGGTTGGGCGCTCCACCGCCACCTCCGGCTACGACTGCAACTCCGACACCACCTCGTGCTGCTGCTGCTATTGCTCCTTCTGGGGCTGCCGAAAGTTCTCCACCTCCGGTTTGCGGCTTCTGTAGTCGAGTTGCCACCGGTTTATGGCAGGTTAAGCAGCAGCGTGGACCAAGTGATAAACAGACGCGCGCCGGTTTGATCCAAATCAATTAGCAATTAAATTGTGAGCTCAGTGACGGCGAAAATGTCCCAGGGCCTGATGGCGAATCAGCAGAGTTTTCCACAGCAGCAGCAGCAGCAGCATCCTCTACTGTCAGCCATTTTGGGAAATAATTATGCGTAAGCCATGGCCCGAGGCAGCGGGATCTACGGGCAACTGTCATTCGGACTTGCCGATACCTCAACAGCAAATTAATTAAATTATTTGCTGATGGACAGTAAAGTCAATAATTGGATTCTTTAAACTAATTATGATTACGGACGTGTTTCCTACATACATATATCCCGTGTCGTGTAACATTTCAATTTGAAAGCGTTTATTTAATTCTGATTTGGTTACTCAACAAGTTTTAATGAGTTATTTGATTTCCTCAAATTAAGCAGTTTATTTTCCCAAAAAAATACATATAGAGTGCTCCTAGAATAAGGTAATTTTGTGAGTTTTTCAAATAACTTTCCTGGGTAGAATTCCACTAAGTTAAGAAATCTCTAGCTCCTATTATAAAGAAAGACAAACACCCTAGCTTGATTTAAAGGTTATAGGGCAATAGTGTCAGAAGCATCAAGTTTGACACCAACCACCTAAAGGCGGCCGCAGCGAACTCAGACTGATACCTCAGGCACTTAGCCACGCAAATATGGGACTCAGACAGGAGCGTAGAGAATGGCGAAAGGATTGCAGAATCACTCAGGGCAACTCTTTACCCGATCTCTCCTCATCTCTCGCCATCTCTCTACCGTTTCTTGCAGTCAAACGGAGCGCGTGCATTACTATCCCAACCACTACTACCCCAGCAACTACTTTCCGAGCCATTACCACATCGGCCACCACGGCATCCACGGGCACCAGGGTCTGGGCCAGCTGGGACAACTGGCGGCTGCCAGCAACCACAACGGTGCTTATACGGCCACATCGGGTGGCAGTGGACCCTCTGGCTATGGGTAAGAGTAGCGTCATCAGCACACGGAGACAAAAGTCGCCTATAAATGTGAATAAAGCAGTAAATGATGCATTGGTATGGCCAGGCTTCGAAATAAACATTAACAGACTTTTCTCTCCGTGTCCTGGTGACTGTTGCAGTCAACCCAAACTGCCCCCCCGGCTAATGCAAGTTTAAATACGCAGCGCCATCGAGCCGTCCATAGAGTACGAGCTGCAGCATGAACCGCCCACGGGCAGCTTCTCCTCCTACCATCCCAGTGCTGGCAGTGCACCCGCATATCCGCCGCCGCACCACCACCAGCCGCCACCCCATCCGCCTCCGCAGCCGGCGCCGTCCAAGTCGTCGAAGAAATCGAAGAAGAGCAGCGGCTCCGTGATGAACGCCCTGACGCTGCTCTCGTTCTTCTTCTTCGTGAACCTGCTGCAAAACTGCCTGAAGGATCATATGGCGGACATGAATCCCACCGTGATGGTGCTCACCGCCAGCGGCACTCGCAACCGATTCAACAAATTAGCCGAGATGAACTCACGCGAACAGACCTCCACCACGGCCACGGAATCGGTGGCGGAGGCGGAGGCGGCGTCATCTTGGAATCAGGCTGCTTTAGTTCCGGCCGCTGCGTCCAGTGCGCCGCCGCTGCCCTCCATTGTTGTGCCCACGGTGGTGCTGCAATCGCCCTATAGCGGCACACAAGCTGCGACTAATAAGCCCCACCACCGGCCGCCTCCGGACCCTTACCAGAGCTCCCACATCAATGATGATGATTATAATTACGGACAGAGAAGACCTCCGCCTCCACCTCCGCCTCCGCGTCCCCATACCGGCAGTGATTTCTATCCTAATCGCACACACATCGACCACTCGTCCCGGCCCGATTTTGAGTCGGAGCCCGGGTCCGACTACTATCAGCACCACTACAATCCGTACTCGTATACGGGCACGACGAACTCCCGCCACGGTAGTCGGCATCCTTGGTCTTATGGCCGGCAGCGTTACTCATCCGCACCGTGGTCTTCAGCTTCGTTGGGCGCTCAGTCGGGCGTGAGCTCTTACTTGGATAATGCCCAGCGCCGGCAAGGTGATGATGACGCTGGCAATGGCCATGGCTATGGGTATGGGTATGGGAATGGAGATGGGGATGACGACGACGACGATGGTCAGCAGCGGCGACGCGACGATGCTTTCTATACTCGCACACGCATTAATTGAATGCAAGAATTCCGCGCACAGTTCTTTGTTGGAGGAAATGTGCAGCATTAACCCATTGCACAACAGGGGGTTGCAATATGGCTGCTGCTGATGTGGCGAGTAAGATCCAGATACAGATGTTCGGGACTGTGGGAGAATTCATATATGTACAATATAAGAAAAAAAAAGTATTTTAATGTCATCTATTTAAAAAGAAGAACTTTTAAAATAAATTTCCTTACGGAGTTTTACTTAAATTAATTTATTTTCGAGTCTTGTTGATAATAACTTTGTGTCTGAGGTAATAATAATTGTGTTTCCATATGGCAGGTATATAATACCTATAGTCTTCCGATCTGTATAGTAGTGAGAATGTATAGAAGACGATCTGCAAAGATTCATTCAGAAAGCTTCAAAACTGAGGTTCAAGTCCCTCAGACGGAAATGACAAATTCAAGGTCAAAACCATAAGTCTTAAGAAGTAAAGTGCATAATACTTAAAGAGTTGACTTCATATAAGTCTGTTCTATAATTCTGATTCGTTCTATTCATAACAAATTCCAGCTTTATTCGTTTTAATTATATATATAATATACAAACAACAAAAATATCCTCTTCTTATAACAACACAACCATAACAGTGGGTTAATGCCACTTTGCGCACATGTATTTATAATTAAAAGCAAACAACGCTCAGAAGAGCTGACAAAAACTGAATGGAAACGCAGAACAGAACAGCGGGGCAACGGACCAACCCGGCAGCAAGTTGGAATCCTAATGAAAATAAATGCTAATTTGTTGCACAACAAATTAAAAGTGCCTCTTGCCACGGCTGCTCTTGCCCTGTTGTCTGGCGCTTGGCTAAGACTTTATTTTATTGCCTGCCACAGCAACTAAGTTGCAATTTCCCAGGATCTACCTTTTGTGGTGCTTCCGCTGCAGCGTTTCTAATTCAAATCTGTTGCGTTTTTACCCAGCTGCTTACTCGCTTATTTATTTATGGGATTTCCTTCTTGGAACCCAACCAATGATCACGGCCAATGAGCCGTCGCAAAAGCAAATCCGTGTAAGCAGCAGCAGGCAGGCGAGCAGGGGTTGGGGTAACTTTAATTAACACATTTAGCACACTTTAAAATGCATTTTGCCGTTTGCCGGCCGGGCGTGCACTACAAACAATGCTATCAATTTCAACAACTTTGATTAAACGTCATTTGCAGTTCGCCGTTGCCGTTGCAGTTGCTCCTGATGGGAGCGGGCAGGGCGGCAGTGAGTTGAAGCTGGCAATTGGCATTGTCAGCGCTTTGGCCGCGCTCCTCTTGCTTCATTTGCAATTAAATGCACGCAATGGGGTGGCTGGGTGCCGTTCCCCTTCCCGTTGCAGTTGCAGTTGCAGTTGCCGCGGCTGCTGCATTTCGGCCTCAGCCTCAGTCGACACTCAAAAGCGTAATTTAAAATTCTCTTGGCTGCCATTTTCGAGGCCCTTTCTTCGCTTTGTGTCGGTGATATGGCTGCCTGCCTGGCTGGCTGGCTGCCTGGCTGACTGGCTGACTGGAGTAGCGCCACGCATCGCGACTGGCTGACTGACTGGCTCACGGCACGGTCCCTGGCACACGGTGCGTATGAGTTATGCAATGACTGCATGGCACAGGCAGCAGCAGCCGCGGCAAAATGAAGTTAATATAAATTTTGCTTTACAACGGCGCCTGCTCTTCACCCGGCGAACGTGTGGGACCCTGCTCTGCTCGGGGCCTTCCATATATTTAAATAAATTTATGACTTTAAGTGCAAACTGGCAGCTAATGCGTGATTTCGGGAGCCAACAAGAGCACGTAACTGCCGTAAGTGCATCTCACTCGGGTGCTGTGGTGGAAGCGAGTGGCCCGAAAAATTGGTTCGCTGATCAAATAATTCGAAGGTGATCATTAAATCCATCCTCCTAAATCGTTAGATAACGGCGCATACCCACTAATTGGGTGGTCCCGATCAATCAAAAACACACAGTTTAAAATCAGACACAACCGCCTCTTTTGAGTACTTTATTGTATATCGAATATAGCATGTGTCTGAGCTCCGACATGCAACACCCAATATATATAAGAAGGCGAAGTTATTAGAGCGATTGAACTAACGAAAATGGAACTCTTTTGGCTGAAGTTTTACCTGATCCTGTGGGCAGTGGTGAGTGTAAAAAAATTATTAATGGGTGGCTACGGCCCTATTAGGACAATCCATCAGGACCCACTAAAATGGCTTTCCGAATACATTTCGAGGACTAATTTGCATTTACAGTCCTCTGGAGATTCCCGACGGGAAGGCCAATTTCAATCGATACACTCTATTGACGGAGAGGAAGAGACTCTGGTCTTGTCTTCGCTACGACTTGTTGGAAAACAGCGGTTATTGAATGGAACTATTACCTTCCTTGCCGACCTTGACGACACCAACGTGGGAGAGATAGTTATATATTCATTTAAAAATGGTGAATGGATTCAATCAAATATCAAGGTGCACACCACGGCTTGTGATATGCTCGCAAACTATGTAAGGAAATTCCTGATACAGAGTGCGGAAACTGATTTGCCCTCCGGCGGCAAGGATTGTATTAAGAAAAGGACATACTATCTAAAGGACGTCCAGCCTTCCTGGGAACAATGGCCAACATTTTTGGCGAGTGGTTTAGCCAAATTCAATATACAAATCATTAGTTCTGAGGGCAAGGGAGTTGGTGGCGTTGAGGCAGTTTTCCATTTATCGTCCTGAATTTTGTTTAAAGTTTCTCATGTCGGAATTAATTAACAAAGAAATTGATATCCTTTAAGAGGTAATTCGTGTTATTTGTAATATAAAACAAAAGCAGTAAATTTGAATGAACTCTTTTCCATTGTAATAAAAGCGTGCTAAAATGCACGAGACCGTTTTCAAAGATTTAATTGTGCATTGTGATACTAACATCACTATCACCGGTTTATTTACATTATTAACCTAGCGGTAAATAGCTCTTTTAAGCCCTTTTAAGCACTCCATTCCAATTTAATCCTGTCTCAAGCCAGACAGTCATGATTGTAGTACCCCAGCAGCTATACCCTGCTGTGGCGAGATCATAAAAGTGAAAATTTTCATTACCCAGAGCTGGGATGAATACCGGGGCGAGGGGCTGGCTTCTGGCCGCCTGCGCCTGACACATTATCCACAATTAAACATGCAATAAATTCACTTTAAACATGCATAAATTTATTACGTAAAGAACAGGTTTTTTAACCATCGGCCTGGCCTCATACTTATTGTAAATATTTTTTTGCCGTTTGTAGTTCATTAAAAAATAATTAAAAATTGTAATCGACGCAATTTTGTGCCTGCCTTTGCACAATTATTTATGCTCACATAAAGCACAAAATGAAAAGGCATTAATTTGCACTCGTGTCAACTATAAGTGTGCGGTAGATAAATTAAAAGTAAACAAGTGCATATAAATTTTGCAAAAATTATTAAAGTTCTCAGCGAATGAGGGACTGGCGGAGGCATTTGGGACACTGCGAAGATGTAGCGAATCTTTTTCAAGACAAGAGGAGTGGGCTGCCCAGGCAATCCGAAAGATCTCTCAGTGGTATTTTGCTACAGTTTTATATGGCAAACAATTACGGTAAGTAATTTATTTCTGCTCAACTGAATTAGAAATCTCTTAGCACTAAGCCAGTTTCCTGAGGGCTCTGCCTCCCCCGGTTTCCTTGCCCATTTTCCCAGACCTCGCCGCTCTGTGTTCGTGTGTCTGTGGGTGTGTGCGTGTCTGTTTATGAAGATACAATAAGATATGCAAAGAAAATTAATAGTACTAAATTTTTTACAACACTTTTGTCTCGACTGCTGGCGCAGCTAGTGCGATAATTCATTGCCTGCCTGACTCCTCGTCCGTCCTTGTCTAGATCTGGGTCTGCGTCTCTGCCTGCTCACCACGCACTTCCAGCCAAGGACCTCCTGCTACTTTCCTGCACAGTAAAAAAAGGGTTACGGTAACATTTTATTTAAGAAATGTATAGTGAAGTAATAATAATACTTAAATCAGAATAATTAGTATAATACGGTTATTTGTTAAGACATGTCCTTTCCATAAGTGAATACATTTCCTCAAGTCACCTTTCTTTCAGTGTGCCTCCTTTATTCTCATGCCGCCCATCATTGCCGTTACTTTCGTGCTATAATCGGCTTAGTCTGCGCTTACGGTTTGCTTTTTGCATTGCCTGCGCATTTGTGAGCTGTGTGTGTGTGTGTGTGTGTGTGTGTGTTTGTGAATGAGGGGCGGAGGGGCAGGGTCTTCCTTCGACGGCAGTTCCCTTTTATGCTCGCTCTGTCTATTTTGCGCCAAAGGTGTTAAGTTGTTATTTTATTGCATTTTATTCCATTTAGCCCGGCTCACACAGCCTTTCCCTGCGCCTTGCTGCTGGGGGAAGAACACGAAAAGAGTATTATGACTTTATTGTTCAATTGGCAAGGAGTTGCCAGTCGATGCCAAGCCGAAATGGGATTCCTTTCCCAGCTTTAACCTGGCAACTAGAATCCCTTATACATCCGCTCACTTGTGCCCTTTCAATGAAATCAATTTACCTAGCTCAAGCTGAAGCCTACGGGTAAAGTACGGCAAGGTATCTCTGGAGATGCCTGGGTGAAAGGCTTGCCAAGTGTTTTAAGCACATTCGTATTGATATCAATGGGAGAAGTTATTAAGCGATTAAACTTGAGTGAAGGGAATGGGAAGTAATTGCATTTAAAATACGAATTGTTTGAACTATAAAACCTTTTAAATTAAAATATTAGCACATATTGCTAATAGATTTTATTTAGCAAAACTTTAAGGACGCATCTGTTGAGTGTTCTCTTTTGTGTAATCTACTCGAAGGAAGTTTGAGATATTAACCAAAATTGAGCCCTAAAGTTGAGCACTTTTCGGACCTAAACCAGCGGCATTGTCACGTGCCTGGACCTGGCTTTTCTTGGCATTTGGCATGCTTCATTTATCACACACCCAGTTAAATGTGTCAGCGTTGCAGCAGTTGCAGTTGCCGCTTGAAGAGCCATAACTCATAGACAACACTCGCTCCCGGCCCCGCTATCCATCTCGTTCGCACTCGAGTTGGTCACATAAATGTCACTGCATGTGGCACAATTGTGTCGCAATTGTTGTGGCGAATAAACACGTCATAAACCGTTGGCTATCTTCAGCAGCCCCCGATGGAGTACCTCTAATGCACAAAGAGAAAGTTGATCAATTTCTAAATAATATTTGCTTACGAAATTGCTTTTGGTTTCCGATTTATCTCTCTTAGTACAATTTGAAAAGTAAAACATACTAAAACAAGTAAGAAAGCTACAGTCGTTCGTGAACGACTGTTATATACCATGTACCAAAATATATCGCCGCTTTTGCCTATTGCGACTTTTGCCTATTAGAGAAATGTAA
>VNJV01013755.1:0-22294 GCA_008042635.1 Drosophila nikananu | reverse complement strand
TAACAGGTAAAAAACATGCTTGAAAATAGAACTTTTTATACCCTTGCAGGGTATTATAATTTTAGTCAGAAGTTTGCAACGCAGTGAAGGAAACATTTCCGACCCTATAAAGTATATATATTCTTGATCAGCATCAACAGCCGAGCCGATCTAGCTATATAGGAAAGATCGGTAAATTTTAATGAAAAAAATTATAACTTAGCCAATTTTTACAATATTTGAATAAAATTTGGCATATTTTGTATTATTCTTGAATTTCGGTTTTAATTTGATCAAAAACGGACAACTATATCATATAGCAGCCATAGGAATATATATTTAAATTCATTTAGTTGGTTCGCAACATTTTATCTTATGTCAGTACCCGAGAAAACTAAAAAGTCGGAGGATTTTCCTTCTTCTTCTTACTTACTGCAAGGGTATTTAAACTTCGGCATGCCGAAGTTAGCTTCCTTTCTTGGAAAATGGAACTTTTTACAAAAAAAAAATTTTATTAAAAACAATTTTTAATTTTAAAAAAATTGTACTTGGAGAAGCATAGAAAACGTAAAACTGAATATAAATAAAATTAATTTTTTTCAATTCAAGTTGAACGGTAGTTATGATACCAGAAAAATGACCCCTAAAATTTTGATGACCCCACGTTGACCCTATATAATCCACGAACGACCTGCTGCACACCCTTAAAATTTCCCGTAGTGTTAAGTTTAAGGATGTATGTATAAAAGTAATACAAAACGAATTATGTCATTATCTTGTACAGTTTTCTCACAATTAATTTTTGAAAATAGGCCAAAATTTCGGACTCGTAAGTAGAAGACCCCCTTAAGGCACTTTTCTGATAAAATAAAATAGAATATGTATATTTAAATACCATTTTTCTGTCCTTTTATTTTAATTGTAAAACAAAATATGTTTAAATGGCTGGAGAAGCGTCAACCTGGAACCTGCTGAATGAAATATAAAACTGTTTCGTCCACTTCGAAGAGCAAAGATCACTCCTGTGAAGAGTTTTAGCATAGATCTATATATTAAAGCTATAATTTTCCACAAAGCCTGAGCCACAAATAAGACAAACAGTATATGGTATTCATTTTATGTCTTTTATTTTTTAGATTAACCGCTGATCATTCCGCATAGGTAGCCTCGTTGGCCTCCTTTGAGCTGACCTCCATGACCTCGCAGCCCTGTGCATAGTCCTCGATGCTGCCATTATCCTTGACATCCGCCACAGCCCGCGCCATCTCCTCGTCCAGCTCCTTCTCCGCCTGGGCATCCAGTTCCCCGCTGGCCTTGTTTATCCGTTGCTGCTCCTGCTCTGTTATATAAGCTTTGCCTTCGGACCGACGTCTCCTGACAGGGGCCTGAGTGGTGGTTTTGTGTTCTTCAGATGAAGATTCCCCGGAACTGTCCTTCGCCTTGTCCTTGTGCTCCTCGGAGGAACTGCTCGGATCTTTGGCGGCCCGCTTGTGGATGGTACTTCCGGCGTTCATCGACTCCTTAATCGCATCAGCACTCGAAAAGTCAGGAGGGCAAAACATTTTTTTGATCTCTCGCACAAGACTGGGGTCAAGTTCAGGAATTTCTGGATCCGCGTCAAAGCAAATTATTTCTCTGAGTACCACGAGTGTAAGCACACGTTTGATGGCAGCGGTCTTGTGCTCCTCGGAGGAACTGCTCGGATCTTTGGCGGCCCGCTTGTGGATGGTTCTTCCGGCGTTCGTCGACTCCTCAATCGCATCAGCGCTCGAAAAGTCAGGAGGGCAAAACATTTTTTTGATCTCTCGCACAAGACTGGGGTCAACTTCAGGAATTTCTGGATCCGCGTCAAAGCAAATTATTTCTCTAAGTTCCACGAGTGTAAGCCCACGTTTGCCGGCAGCGGTCGGATCTTTGGCGGCCCGCTTGTGGATGGTTCTTCCGGCGTTCATCGACTCCTCAATCGAATCAACCTTCTTGCAAAGATTCAGATTTTCTGCATCCGGCCCATTGCAAATTATCTCGCGAAGATCCTGGAGTGTAAGTTCATGGAGTGTGCTGGCACTGAACTTGTGCTCCTCGGAGGAGCTGCTCGAGTCCTTGGCAGCGCTCTTGTTGATGGCGTTGTCATGGACATGCCAGGACATCTCGTCGGACTCCTCCAGACTCAGCGGCAGACCAACTGTCACGCTCAGCAGGAGCGCAGACATCAGCAGCAGCAACACGGATCGATGCATGGCTGTTATCCTTGTTAATTGTATTTCTATATTTCCGATCCTCTAGGCACTCCTGGGCGCGTAGACTGACTTTTTCGAACTGAATGTGTGCGGCGGCAAGGGTTTCCCACGAAACCTCAACAAACTTATTATCGCCTCGACAGCGATTCCCTGATTATGAGCTAAAATGCAATTAAAGCGGCCCAGCAGCATGCATTTATTTCATGCGGCTTGCACCCAAAACACCGCCGCTTCCCATACTGCGCAATTTCCGAGTTTGTGCCAATTGCGATTTCAGACTTTCAGACTCGCGGACTCGCGGACTTGCCTTGCATAATTCATGACAACAAATTGAGATG
This sequence comes from Drosophila nikananu, assembly GCA_008042635.1. Lineage (NCBI taxonomy): Eukaryota > Metazoa > Arthropoda > Insecta > Diptera > Drosophilidae > Drosophila > Drosophila nikananu. The sequence continues at coordinate 19,740 of VNJV01013755.1, read as the reverse complement.
CCGAGCGATGCTCCGCAGTGCTCCCGGTTCAAATCCAGCGATAAGCCCGGCAACAGAGACGCGGATCACAAGAGATCAACCAGACGCGCAATTTGTAATTATCGACGCTTTCCAACAAAGCCGAATACAAAAAATATTTAAATAAGTAAATAAGCACAGGCACCTAAAGAAATTCAATATTCGTTCTGAATTCATTTTTTGGGTAGACATCCTAGTTAATGAATTGAGGTGACTTTTAAAATAAATAGAAATTCAGCTATCAATCTCTCATTTATGCTCCTCCTATATTTTCTCTGAAAAGAGTTTATGTGTGACACATTTGTTAACCAAAATAACTTATTCATTAGCAACATAACTAACAGTAAAATTTATTTTTAATAAAACAACTGGATCATTTAAATAATCACTAGAAATGCTTCTTATTTTCACTCCTATAACTTCTTTAACAAATTATCTTATAAATGTTTCTTACCTTTTTTAGTGGGAAGGATGATTTCAATATTTTCCACATATTTTTTTCTAAGTTTCCTAAAAATGTTTTGCCTGCCTAGGCAATTTTGCACCGCCTTTCTAGTGTCGCATTTCGAGAATTCTTATCATCAGTAAACAATATTTTGAATACGTAAACAGTGACTCATATGATTCTTGTTTTGTTAGCTAATTGATCATTATTTTTTCGATTTAAAATACTTATAGTTAAGTGCAAATGTAGATTTACAGATTCCAGGAAATGTGGGTTAAATTTGATAGAATCACTTTGTAAGGTATTTAATAGAAAACCCTATTTGAAAATTAAGGTCAGAATCAGCCTTATGAATCTAAGTTATTCCAGCAAAATATGCAAAACAATTTACTTACTCGAAATTATATATACCTCTAAATGTATAAATAAAAGAAAGTCGAACTTTGACCTGATTTTCTGATCAAGTTTCTCCCGGTGCACCGCACTGGAGCACTCGTAAATTACAATTTCGCCGGCTGGAACGTGCCGGCGTAATTGAAGCGTGCCGAGGAGATTCAAGTTCAAGAGCTCTGCCAAGTATCCGCCGGATAGCGAGATACTGAAATACTGGAGCCGGCTGAGCCGTAAAGGCCACTTAAGGCGGCCACAAGGCGGCGGCAGCGGCGTCATCGTCGTAGGCAAACAAACTGGAGAAGAGCCAACAAAAAAAAAGGATTCTCGGAAAGTTCCGGCCGGCATGATAAATAGCCAGGGTTTGGCCCGAGTTTCGGCCAAAGACGTGAACTGACTGGCCAATCGGCCCAAAACGGAGGCCTCATGTGTGAGCCACACCATCCGCATGACGAATGTCCAGGGGCAATTATTTCGTCGCCAGTGTTTACCTGGCTATTAAAAGCCCATCATCCGAGGAGCTCGACTATTATTCACCTGGAGCCAACAGTAAAGGGGGCACCAGGCACGGGTGCTTAAGCGGAATCGAAAGCAAATTTATTTAACTGCCATCAAAGGGGATTGGCCCTCTCTACGACTGTCATAATGTCGTAAAAAAAGTTCCCTGGCAGATCCGGCTTATTGAATATGATTCCCAGATGTCCTCCGCACGAACATCAAAGGCATTATTGGGGAGCCGGGGAACCCGGGCAGCCCGGGAGTCTGGGAGCCGAGGGTAACGTCGCAGATTCATGCATAATTTAAAGCAATTTGGCATTTTGCTGAATCAATTTCCACGGCAAGACAATCAAACGGAAAGTATTAAGACCTGAAATCCATTCCAAGTGCTGCAGCAGTGCTTTCTATGCAAATTACACTCTCCAGCACTGCACCACTTTTATGTAAATCCGGCCGCCACCTGGTGTGTGTTGGCCAAGAAAATAAAAAGAACATAACAGGCGGGATGAGCGGAATTAAAGCGCGCTGTATTTGGCCGACATTTTGTCATATTTATTTAAAATTTATCAATGTCATAAAGTTTACCACAGAAGCGCACAATGGCCAACGATCAATCACCTTTAAAGCTCTCTCAAGATTTACTTAGGACTCCAAATTGGAGCGCAGATGTTGATAAAAAATATGAAGGTGAATGGAGCAGGCTTAAAAATTGGAACAAGCTTCGGTGGAATTCTGACATTTTTAAAGTGACTTTAAGGAGTTTTAATGGGAAGAGTAAATAAAAAGTCACTTTCTAGCTAAACTATTCATTTTGGACATCTTAGAAAATCTACATAAAGCTACTCGTAAAACCAAAAGCCAAAAAGTATGCTTTTATTCTTAGCTACAAAATTGCAGCCAAATAATTATTAAACAATTTCTGCTAATACAAACCCAAATATATGTTTTAAATGTTAATTTAATTGCAATAAGTTAACCCCGTAAATATATGAATAAAACAAATTTTAAATCTAGCTATTCTATGATTTTTGAATTACTCAAACACACAACACAGGCAGTTACACTAAATAAAACAGGTAAAAAACACACAAAAAACAGATTATTTATTATTATAATCACACAAAAACACACTCACACATACACATATGATGGCCCAGGATACCGAAGGCGCCGCGGAAGAACAGCAGGTCCTCAAGGCCACGACCACCGAGGCAACTGCAGAGCAGACGAAGCTTCCAATTGCCAAAGTGGCACTGGAGGTTCCTCAGTCGGAGGGGAAGCTCTCCCATCCGCCGGTGGTGGAGGACCAGGACCAGGAGGTGGCAGCACACAAACCCGAACAAAATGGAATTTCCAACGAACTTCATGGAAATCTAGAAGATGAGGAGGGTGATGTCGAGGGTGAATTTGAAGGCGATACCTTATCGGCAGCGGCGCAAATGGACAAAGTCTCTCAGGATCAAAAGCAGAGTCGTAAGGAAGCGATTAAGAAACGCTATAAATTCGGGTTGCCCCAAGAGACTCGCTCGGAAATGGACGATAAAGATGAGGGCGAGGAGGAGGAGGAGGACTCAGACGAAGACAAGCAAGAGGACAAGGAAGAGGACAAGGTGCTGTCCACAATCTTGAATGAGGAGGGTGACGGCGACGGGAAAGAACCCAAGCTTAAGGAATCCCAAGCAGGGGGAATTTTTGGGGCCCTCGGCGGGGATACCGCCAAGGGTTCCAAAGAAATCTTCTACATGGATCCCAAGTACGACAACTCTCAAGCGGCCAGCGTCGCATCGCTCAAATCGAGTAAATCTAGATCGCTTAAGGCGGACACCATCCAGATGAAGGAGGAATTTCTGCGCTACTTTGAGGTGCCCAGCCTGTCGGACATATCGGAGGAACCCGAGCCCGATGCCTTGTCAGACGATAATGTGTCAGTCGATAGCCACTTTACAGATCCCTTGGCTGGAGATTTCCATGAGAGCTCTTCTACTTCCTCGGAAGGGGGCTCGCTTTCCGATTACGAGGACCAGGATGACGCGGCGGCAGCTCCCGAGAGCTCTTCCGAGATTTCGGACATACCCGATTTTCTCGCCTCTCCCGATGAGGCGCCAAAAACAAAGGCGATAACCATTGAAGAGGTTCCGACCTCCTTTCATGAGATTCAAGTCGACGACGAGGACGATGAACGCACTAAAAAAGAAATCGGGGTGGACACAATGATTCAGGATTTCGTGGAGCATCTTCTGGAGAAGATAGTCACAGCATACGAAAGTCGCAAATCGGACAACAGACTGCGAACGATGTGCGACAGGGGGAAGCTTCTAACCGAGTTGAAGAATATCACCGACACTTACGTCTTCGAGAGGTATACCAACGAAATGCTAAACACCCGGCTCCTGGAGTACTACAAGCGCATCCAGAACCCCCGCGCCTTCGCGCACGCGGACGATGAGGAGGACCACGTCGCCCGCTACCACGAGGCCCTGGCCAAGGTGGACAGGCTCAATTTACGCTTGGACGCAATCAAGTACAAGTACGAGGAGGAGATTGCCAAGATGAGTCTCCAGCTCCAAGCGGTGCAGCACTTTGTCTACTTCACAGAGTCGAGGCTGGAGTTCAAGGCGCGCAAGTACCTCGTTCGGCCGGACTCCGAGTTCCTCAAGCGCTTCGTCGATTGGGCGCTGCGGCAAATGCATGCGAAGCGGAACGAGATCAGCGACATGCGACTCGTCCTGATCCTCAAAAAGTCAACCTTGGCTGAGCTTCAGGCGGTGAGTAGGGTGATCCCAAGGGCCTATACACACCTTACCAAAACCTAACCTTCCGTCTTTCGTAAACATAGAAACTGACGACACTGGAGGCCCTCAGCAGCACTGTGAGCATCCAAGATTTTGTATCCATACAGAACGACATTGTTAACCTGGGGAAGAAACTTGAAGGTGAGCATTGAGATACCTACGCCTAGAATTCTGTTAAGTCTCTACCGCTTGTGACAGAACGCAATGTGGACCTGAACAAAATTCGCGCGCAGTACCTCATGGACGTCCACCTTACCCATCAGAACAGGGAGAAGGCCCTTGCCCTGGGCGACAAGCTTACCGTCATGAAGATCACGCTGGCCAACGCGATCAAGGAGCAGCGGTCGCTGCGTGCCAGCCTCTACAGCAAGAAGCTGGAGCGCACAAGGATCCGCGAGAAGCGCCTTGCGCTCACCCTGCAGGGCGGCATCCTGGCGATGCCGGCGCTCATGTACGAGTACGACAGGACCGTGGAGCACGTTGGGGAGAGCCAAAAGCGGGTGATCAGCCTGAGGGACACTGTGGAGGCGCTCAATCGCCGCGTCTCCCAGATTTCGGAAAATCGTTCTTCTTAGCTCTAGAGTATCAATAAACAAAGGGGAAATGTATCTTAAGGCTCATTTATTGCGGTCAATTTGCCTGCCGTAAAGGTTTTCCATCAGCTCTCCCAAAAGTGATCTTGAGGTTCAAAAATACCTACTACCTGCTCTGTTTTTTATTAGTTCTTGATATGTATTATATGAATGTACGCAACCACAGTCTTCCTTTGGATATCGAAACCACTCAAAAGGTTGAAGGGCTCTGCTTCCTCTTCATCAGCTGTCCAGGGAGTCCGAATATTTATGAAATGTTTTGCGGTAACTAGTGGCTTATCCCTGCCTTTTCCCATTTGCAAGATTTTATAAATAATAAAATCATAGCAGTCCGACAGGCAAACACCTGTCAAACTGAAGGCCTAGACCACACTCACTTTACATCCGTACACAGACAAGTACACAACAACTCTATGCAACAAAAAACCCAAAAATAGTAAAAAATACACCGAAAAAAAAGAAAAAAATACACACCTAATACATCTAAACACACTTAAAAAACTATAAAAAAAAAAACCATAAAAATAATGACTGATGATACCATTAAGAAGGTAAAGTACCAGGAAACGGAGGAGTCCCCCACTCAGGATGTGGAACCCCAGGGTTCACCACTGCAGGATGTGCCCCAAGAGTCTGCTCAGCAGGATGTGGTACCCCAGGAGTCGCCACTACAGGTTGAGGTACCCCAGGAGTCCCCACTGCAGGATGTGGGACCCCAGGAGTCCCCCCTACACGATGTGGGACCCCAGGAGTCCCCACTGCAGGCTGTGGTACACCAGGAGTCCCCACTGCAGGCTGTGGGACCCCAGGAGTCCCCACTGCAGGCTGTGGGACCCCAGGAGTCCCCCCTGCAGGATGTGGTACACCAGGAGTCGCCACTCCAGGCTGTGGGACCCCAGGAGTCACCACTATCGGATGGGGAACCCCGGAAGTCACCACGATTTGAGGTGGAATCAGAGATGGAGGAGTCAGCACCTCAGACGGTGTCAGGAATCAGCCAGTGGATTGAGCTGAAAAAGCGGCGCGTTCAGGAGGCCTGCCACCGACTGAAGCTACAGGAGCTGAAGGAGAGAGAATCGCAGAAGAGGCCAAGCCCACAAGGGAATGCCTTACGGGAGAAGATGGAAAAAGACATTGAGAACTCCGATGAGACTTCGATATCCAGCACAGAAGGCGCCTCTCTTGAGGCAACAGACGATGATCTTATAGAAGACGTGGAGAAGATTATGAAGGCGATGAAAGCTGAAGATGACGTGGTGAAGACAAAAGACGATGACGTGGTGGAGATGATGACCGTCGAGAATGAGGACCTTAGCGAGTTGGTTTCCCCGGAGAAGCTCAGTGTCGCGGACGGCGAGAGCTCCGAAGACCCCATGTTTACGAAGGTCGAAGAGCTAATGTTGGTGCCCAGCATCTCTGATTTGTCGCTGTCCGATGTCGCCAGCGTAAAGCCCGAAGTGTCCCTGAAGTCCATTGCCTCTGTTGGGGTTCTCAGCCGCGCGGAGAGCGACAGCTTGGAGTCCGAATCTGAGGATAGCAGCGAATCGATCTATTCGCTCCGAAAGTCGGAGAATGAAAGGTCCGAAGATTCCACCGAACTAATCATTGATGGTCGCATGACCATCGAGATGAATGAAGTCGTGTTCGATGAATCCCATCGATCGGAAAGGAGCATCGATTTCACTGAGCTTTTCGCCGAAGGCAATACCCAAATACGCGATTCATCCATTGTGGTGGACCCACAGAAGGCGGACAAGAAGCAGATCATTAGCGATTTCATTGACATGCTCATCAGCCAGGTGACTAGTGGCCCCAGTTCCGATGAGCTTAGACGGAGCCGGCTGGATAGGAATAAGCTGCACCGCTACCTCGGGGAAAGTGTGGCGGAGCACATGGAGGCCGCGACGTTGAACGACCTCCTTAATGGATTGATGGTCGAATACTACAAGATCAATAAGAATTTCCGCGCCTTTGCCGAGCTTTCGGACGAGGACAGGAAGAGCTACTACAATCGCTACCGGAATGGGCTGGCCTGCGTGGCATATGGAGAGGAGCGTGTTGCCGCAGCCAAGGCCGCGTCCAGCAGGCAGACCGTAATGGCGCAGTTGGAGCTCAATAGTGCCATGCTCGGCGAACTCGGCACCGAGCACCATTTCGAGCAGACTGTGAACCGCCTCCTGCTCCGAGATTCTGAGAGTGAACTGCTCAAGCGCTTGATTGCCCGCGAGATGCGCCTGATGTCCCAGTACCGCACAGAGATCAGCTACGAAAGGTACTTGATGATCACCCTGAAACACGATCTCGCCAAGCTTAAGAAGGTACGTGATTTGATCTAATTTGATTCTAATTTATTCCTCATGTCCTTCTGTTTATATCCCCATATCTTTTATCTATTAGGAAATCGAAGACCTCGGTGCAGTGGCTGAACATGTGAGCATGCACGACTTCTTAATCCTGCAGGGTAAAGTGCTTGGCTTCCAAACAAAGATTGAAGGTATTGAGTTTCCTCGGTTCCCTGAACAGGTTCCTTATAATGTTTCCTTATAATCTTTCTCGCAGAGCGAAACATTGAGCTGAAGAAGATGCGCGTGCAGTATCACAAAGAGCTGCACCTGACCCAGCATAACAGAGAGAAGATCAAGGCCCTGAAGGACAAGCTACTTTTTCGCAAGGAACAGCTGGCCATCAGTAACGCGAAAAGAAACAACCTTAAAGAAAAGCTGTACCACTCGAAAATACATCGCAAGACTATGCAGGAAAAGGTCAAGGAACTTGCCTTCCAGGGCGGTATCCTTTCGATGCCACCTCTGATGTACGACTTCGACAGGACACTGGACTATATTCGGCAGAAGCAGGAGAGGATCGCAGGTCTCAAGGAAACCGTGAGATCCCTTACCCAGCGCTTGGACACCATGTATCCGAAGGCTTCTCAAGTCAATGTAAATTCGATAATCATTCCAAAATAAAGCAGCCAGAAAAGTCTCTTGTCTACAATTTTAATATTCACTCAACCATCAGTGTGCATGATAAATAACAGGCTTAATTAATTGAAAAAACCCAAGAGTTTCCACATAGAAGAGGACCATGCATCAATAATAACCCTGAGACGATAGAGAAAATCTCTTAATGAACCATTATAAAAATATATTTCCCCCCACATTTTCAGTGTCAAGTTTGATATTTATTTGCCTGTTTTTATTTATTCCCACTACATATTCGGCAACAACTACAAAACAAAAAATTAAATGCGGAGAAGAAAACGACGTTTATGAATTCAGTCAGCCAATTGTTGGAAAATTTAAATTTCTAAAAATAATGTGAATTCTGAATTTGGCACGCTTTATTTTTAATATTTTTCTTTGTTGAGAGCTAAAGGAATGGGAAGTACTCACGTTCTTAGAACGCCTCAATTAGCCCCAAACTAATGGAACAAGTATTTATTTTGAAAAATGTATCTATAGATATAAAGTAGGAAAATAAACCTGGAAATACCCTTATGAAAATGAGAAATACCTTAGAGTCTGATTCACTAACGATCAGTATTTCTATTTCTATAAATTTGAGGCTTCTTGACAGGTTTTTTGATCTAGACTTTGGGTTAGTAAACTTTTAGGGGTAACGAATCCTCGGCAATAAATTAGAATATTAGAAAAGTGCCAGTCGGGGCGTGAAATATTTATTCTCAAGAGCTGTCTGGCAAATCTCATTCTTGGCACCTTCGTCTTGGCTGCACCTGCAGATACATATATCCCTGCGTATGTTGTTTTTAGAGAGAACAATTTCACGCCTCGGACAGGTGAGTCTTTGCTTGATTTTTCATAGATATATAGCCCAATCTTGATGTTAACTCTGCCCATCGGCGATGTAGTGACCTCGACACGCTTCAGCGGAATTTTTCAGATCGCACACAGCCGAACATCAGAGTGTGTTTATGTTTAGTTTATAACGGCGATAGGATGATACACGATACATATAGAATCTATATATGTATATAATATTCATTTATAGAACGTACTGCCGCGTACCATTTGGTGGCCATAGGCAGATAAATAAAGTCTCTACACCCACACAAAACAGCAACAACAGCAAGAACGTAGATCGTAGAGCTCAAGGTTATTGAGGTGATCGAATCGAATCGAATCGGAAACTGGGAGTTTTGAATTACTTTATTGTACTCATAAATACGATTAACTTAGGCGTATACTTAATTTTAAGGCTTTCTATGTTGCTACAAGCCTTTGCTTTTGTGTGTTTGTTGTTTGTTGTTTGTGTGAGTGTTTGTTTAGTTGTTGTTGTTGATATTATCTTTTTTTTTTGTGAGGAATATCTTTGTGTTCATGATCATACAAAATATATATATATATAGAGATATATATGTGCGTGTGTGCGGTCACTTAGCATACGTGTAGAAAAGAAGAGCAAGTCCCTTCGCTCTCGCTGCTTACTTGCCGAGCAGGATCTTGCGGCCGGCGCCGAGGTTCTGGCCAGCCTGGGTGGCTCCCTTGTTGGAACCGGCCTGCAGACCCACAATGGTCTGGCCGGCCTTCAGCTGCTCGTCGGTGAAGTCGCGCTTGCACTCGTCGGCGGGCTTGGGGCCCAGGAAGGGACCCTTGAAGTCGTCGTGCTTGTAGGTCTGCCGAAAGGGAAATCAATTTAAAATCAGCTCTCCTTTAGAAAGATCTCAAAAACTTACGGCACGGCCGAGGGCAAAGATGGTGTTGGTCACGTTGGCAATGTCCTTCTTCTCATAGAGATCGACGGTCTGGAAGACATCGATATCGGGCACACCGTAATCCTTGAGCGCCTTCTGGAAGTTGTTGATGTTCTCCATGAACTTGAACTGGCCGCCCGAGGAGTTGACCTTGGGCACCGAGTTGGGCGACAGGATGTTGATCAGCTTGCACAGCACCTGGCCGTCCTTGAGCACATCCTCGTAGGCCTGGCCGGCGGGGAACTTCTCACCAATGATGGCCTCAACCCATTCCTGGGCCTCCTTGTCCATCTCGGGATTGCGCTTGCCGGCAATCTAAGATGGGTTAAAGAACAAAACAGACACAACATTTAGTCACAATTTCTTCACCGCAATTTTCCCCGCTTTTCACGGTAATTTTCACTTTAGTCTTTATTCGATTTAAGGATTCTTTGCACTGCTCAATTAGTATTCACCTTGGCACGAACGGCACGCTCTAGAGACATGTTTGTTTTCTGGATTTGGGTTCGGGTTCTGTGTGATCTTCACAAGAGACTGATGCAGCCAACAGGGCGTATGCGGCTTTTAAAGCGCGCGAGAGAGCGTTCTCCGTCCGATTCGGAAAGCGTTCAAGAATTTTCCAAAAATATATCCGAATTTCGGAGTCGAGTGTGCGAGAGGCTGTGGGGCGCGTGGGCGTTCTATATAATCGAAGCGCCGACTTTTGCCCGCCTCCCTCGCATGACTCGTCCGCTATAATTATAGACCATCCCCGTCGTCGTCGTCGTCGCTGTCGGCCGAGTAAAAGGAAAATATCCAAATGCTTAATAATTTTCACACACGTCCAATCGATAGAAATCCGTGTTGGGCTGTGTGCGAGTGTGTAAAAGCGCTCCCTGCTCCTCGGCTCATTTGCATGTTAACCGCATTTTTTCGGACTCGACCAGGCCAGCTGTCCTGCTGACATTCCGCACTCGGTGGATGCCATTTTGCACTCGTTTCGGGCGCGTGCATTGCTCGTAATTTTAATAAGAATCGGCAGGGATTGGGTCATAATTAAAAATGGCTTGCGAATTAACGTTTCCCATCGAATGAGACACATTCTCCAGAAGCCACATTGCGGGCAATAGTCACGCGAAAAGTGCGAAAAATTATTAACAATAAATATTCAAACACTATTTTTGTATTTTATAGCTGTCCTGGGTTTTAAGGGGGAATTTATTGAGCGGTCATTGAAATTGTGAGGCAAAAATTGCTACTTTAAACCTTGATTTATGAAAGTCATTAAAAATATTATATTGTTTTAACAAATATTTAAATGATTAAAAGCAGATAAAAAGTAGATGTAGTATGTTTAATAATAAACCTTTTCCGCAGTAAAAATGTAGATGTGTAAATAAAAATAAAATATACAATAATATAATAAAGTCCTTAGTAGTGTTTAAAACATTTTAGGTCCGAAAATGACTTAATTTTAATACATTTATTTATCTAAACTTACTGCTCAAAATACCTCTCTCTCTCTGCGTATAAATTTCTTACTTGAATGCTTTCATAAAATTATTATTCATATAAATATATTCCCAAATTAAGACCCTATAATTAAAAACACTTTGTATTTAAATGCGTCCGCAAATTATCTATTAATAAACCGAATGATTTCAATAATTAAAAGCGCACACCTCCTCATAATTGCAGTTAAAATTAAACACAAGCCGCCTCCTGGCTGCATTTAACCCATCAAATTAGCAATAAATTGCAATTATAATCTGTTCGTACATATCGAATCGGATTTCGAGTTTACAAGCACAAGGCCGGCAGCGGCTCTGCTCTGTTATGTCCAGACAATTAATTTGAATTATGCGCCTTGTGTCACTGAAAAACACATTTTTTTTGGGGGGAAAGACAGACAGACAGACAGCAGTCGGGAAAGTGCCCCTAAAATCACAACAAGAGGGCAGGCAATAAAGTGAGCAACAGTCGACAGGACAAGGCTTCTGGGCTGCCAAAGGTCGTGCCCCCCCAGAAAGAACGAAGAAGATGAATATTTAATATGTAAAAGTGGCAGTGGAAAAGCCAAACAAACAAATATCGCCAGCGACGACAACATCTATTTCGAGCGAGACGGAGCGATGAGATGAAAAGTCGAGGGGAAAATCTTGCGCTAGAGCGGATACAGTTTCGATAACACTCGGAAAATCCAAGGCATATACGTAAAAGGCCCGGCACATTTGTGCTATGGGTAACGCCGACTATTTCTGAATTCTGAATTTGCATTCCGAATTTCGATTTCCGAATACCGAATACCGAGTTCCGAACAGGTGGAACCGAAGTGGTCGAGATTTTCCAGGCTTTTCTCACGCCCGCATAAACAGATGGCGTGTTCGTTTATTTTTACCGCCTCCTTGGCCCGCGGCACTTCAGCGGACAGTTGCCTGTTTTTTGTATTTTTTCATATTTTTTTGTTTAATTAACAAATACTCTGCGGATTGGAGTAAGCCGCCGCCGCAATTGTTGCGATTATGCCCCACCGCCGTCGACTGGCTGCCATTTAAGTGAATTAAATTCGCCCAAGGCCCGGTTTTCGACTATTGTTTTTGTGAAGAAATTTAATTAATGCCCCGCAGATGTGCGGCCATTTTTCATGGCAATTAAATTATTGTAATTGCATTCCGTGGGCGATGTTGAAGATGGGGAAGCTGGCCAAAATGTAAAAGAATCGAATTCAATTACTCTATGGTACTCCTGAGAATTCTGTAAATCCTTCGTTCTGACCCGAAAACTTGAATTGCAGTCCAAACACACAACACGCCTGATTAAATGTTTATCCGGAATCCGGACCCTTGGCCATAAACGGAATGCTTTCGCCAGGGTTCTTTCATGCATTCTCATCAGCCAGTGTCGTTTTGGCCAAATTGCATATAGGAGGTACACTGGAAGAGATACCGAAAGGAAGTTTAAGAAGGTATAAGCAAAAGGGTTACTATTAATTGATTTTATAATAAATTCCCTTGGTAGCTTGTAAAAAAAAGTAAGGAGTTCTATTACTAAAGTCTCTACGACTTTTATTTGTTTTAGCTTACGAAATTGGTAAAGACTTCTCATATATTTAAGAACTTTAAAAATATGCTAAAGACTGATTAAAATTATATACCTATTATATTATTCCACCTCATTTCCAGTGTACCTAGAGAACTCGTGTTTGCCGAGCAAAATTAGATTCGAGTGTGCAAACATCCCGGCGAGAAACCACTTTCTGTGTGCCGCCCCGCACTAGGCGCTAAGTTGGTGGGGATTATTTTCCCATAAATCAGCATAAAAACTCCACAAATGCCAAGGCCTCCGCCCCGAAATGGCCACCAACGGCACAATGGCCCCAGAAAGGCGGCCAAAATGGCAACGCATATCCGAGATGAAGTCGACCGAAAATTAGGTCGTTCGGAGGCGGCAAGGATAAGGGATAAGAGGTCCTGGTGACCCGCCGCCCGGAGGAGTGAGCAACCACTTGCTGGCATTTGTGCCGCTTCCGCTGCTGGCTTACTGGGAAGCTGGAGCGGAAACGGAAATTGAGTCAAGCATTGTCTGCTCCCCGGGCCGAATCTGGACTGCAATTTCATTTATAAACAAACAGAGCCGCCGCGCCGAATGGAATCGAACAGCACTCACAGAATTCGTGCCGCAGTGCGAGTGAGTTTGCCCGGCCAAGAATAGCCACATTATTTATTTAAGCTCAACATTTAATTGGAAAATCATGCCCAATGTCGTCATTTTCTTAACGAAAATAAACACTCGGCTGACATGGCATTCGGACGGCCGGCGGGAATAGTTATTTATAAGTTTACCATAATTCCTCTAGACGTCTTCCCGCTTCTAGCGACAAAAGCAATTAAATAAATATTCGCATTTTCACATTGTCGCTGAAAAGAAGAAGAAAACATGGTACAACAATTTTTGTTGATAGAAAAATACTTATTCTTTGATATTTATACATTTTACCTTTTGCCAATATTGTGGTCCTAACAATTCGTCCGGAACAGAAAAAGGAACCACAAACTGTAAACAGATTTTGGCGTGAGTTTTGGCTAACCTTAGCATTCAATTTGCATTTATTTCTTGGCATACTTGTATTATTTTTATACACTTTTGTAGGAGGTGGACTTTGACTCGAGCAGATGTCCTGTGAAGATGATACATGACAGGTTACCTCCTTCTGCTTGTTTTTAATTCATTGTGTTATTTTCATTTTTTCCAGGCCCAATTTAATGATCAAAAATAAACCAATTTCTTTTTCGTATTTTTCCATTTGAAAATGTATTTTTATACTTTTTCAGGGAATAATAATTTTAGTCAGAAGCACATAACTTAGTGAAGGAATTCTGACCCTATAAATCATACTTATTCTTGATCAGCATCAACAGCCGAGTCGATCTAGCCATGTCTGGTGGGAAAAAAATTTTAGACATGTTTTCAATATTTTAAAGGGGTTAAATTGTTGAAATTGTAAACGAAAAAATTCGAAAAAAATTAATTTTTAAATAAATTGAAATTTAGTACGCAGTTTTATTAGCCTAATAAAAACTAACTCAGGACAGTTTTCTGAATTCAAATTAATGTATTTTTAGCTTAGTGATTTTATTTTTAAGCTGTCATTTTCGCAACAATTATTGAAATTGGAATACTCCTTTTGGAAAGCATAGAACAATTGTTAGCTTCCTTTCTTGTTATTTTGTATGTAGCTCCTCAAGCTGCTTTGGGGTTTAAATAGAGTATTTCCGATGTCACCTTTTAGCAGAAAGTTTTATATTTATTCCAAACTTTTGCTTCAGCAATTATTGCGATTCGGAATCTTTTGAACTTTTTTGTTTGTCGGCGGTGAGATGTTTGTTTGGTCTGCTCCGCTCGGTTCTGTGTTTGGCTTTCCGCCCAATATCATTCGCCCCGAACTGCCTTAACCCGACGAATAAATGATACTGGCGCCGTGGGTGTGGCCCAGCCTCCGCCCAGAGAAAAACCAAAAAAGGTTAATTAGAAATTCAGCAGGACCGCAAGACCAAGATGCCTAGCACTTAACCACAACAAAAAGGTCTCCCTCCCCGGCTGGCCATGGGTATTGGCCCGGCCAAGTGTTGGGAAGATGAAAATAATATAAAAGAAATTTTATATGTGTTATGTGAATGTGGGGAGGCCCGGAAAAGTGTGCGGATTAAGCGACTGAGCAGCAGTCGTAGCTTTTAATCAATAATTCAACTGTGACTGCTTTCCAATTTATGGCCGACTCAGCAGTGGCCAATAACCAACTTGTCTGACCCGAAATTAAATCGGCAAATATTGCTGCCTGGTAATAATCGAAGAAATACACCCGAAATCGCCGGGCCGAATGCGAAAACTTTGTCAATATTTCAGCATCACGCACCGCTGGCTCTGACCCCGGAGGTCCTGTGAATGGCCCTGTGAATTGGTAGTGCCGGGTGCGGAATGTCCCCTGGCCTAATTGAATTTCCTGGCTAACACTTTAAAGCCGGCTGCTAGGCTACTTAATAGGAGAGCGCGTGTAATGAGGTTTCAGCTCCCCCTTGACATTCTCCCGAAAAACTTTCCATTTCGACAAATTGACTGACAGGCGTCGGCGAGGAGGACAGAGAGCAGACTTCAAAGCGGTCCGTCTTCACTAAATCAATTTGCACAAAGTATGCGGCAGCATTAGGCTCAAGCAGTTCGGCCCCCGACTCTGGAGAAAAAATAAAAAGTTTTTGGAACAAAAGTTCTTCTCGACTGACACCCATAACTCGATTTGTAATTGGCAATGTGTGCCACATTAGGGTTCTCTCCTTTCCAAGGCGTCGGAGGCTCAAATTTTTAACAGCTATGCTAATTTGATGCCATTATGTGCCTAATTATGGCGTCTGTTCTGGCGAGAAAATATGCAAGGCCTCGTGTATGTAGAAATTACAACAGGAAGTTGGCTTTTGTTGGCAAAAAATAACAAAAGACAACCAGAAATAATATAGCAGAATTTATGTATGCAAAATTTATGCAGCTTTCATTTTGAGTCTAGGAGGTAAAAGAAATAAAGGGAGAATAGGGAAATGTATACTTAAATAGTAGAAATTCCCTAAATAAAGAACTAATTTTTTACATTCTTTAACTCAAAACCAGTTAAGCTTTTCCCTCAGTACACCATTAATTTTCCCTCTTCAAAAGTAAAACCAATAAATATCAATAATTATTTTAATTTATGCTTTCGTTTGTTTTAATTACAAAAAATAGGATGACCCCCTTGAAGCAAAAAGTTAACTTGTTATCACCGAGTTTTACAGAAGCTTATTTGCATTTGTTTATGCTGTGCCTAATTTATGCAGGTTGAAAAGTCCCTGCCTATTGCCCCATTTAATTATTTATTTTTTTGTTTCTTCACAATAACAATAATAATGACTTAAATTAAATTGCCTAGCTGTGCAGACAATACATTCAATATAAAAATGTATTTTCCCCACTTTTAAATATCAATTCACTTCCCAGTGGGCGGCATTGCATCATCCTCGTCCGGCACGACGGCTGGAACAAGCCCATAAATAAAGTTTCATGTATGAGGAGGGGACGTGGCCTTTAATCGAATTCATAGCGACATGCAAACACAGACAAAAAATTTGTTGAAAAAATTATAGAATTTTCCCAGAACGAAACAAATGATTCTCTTCAATTAAAAGTTCAGCTATAATTAAAAGTTTTTGGTTCTAAAAAAAATAAACTAGTCTTCCAAGTTCCTTAAACTATTTTATATGTAATAATTCTGAAGCTTTACTTTAACATCTCTCACCCTGATCCCCTAACCTATAGACCTCCCATAACTATTATTCGTTTCCATAAAATCAACTTGCAAATGAATGCAAATCCCTTGACAAAGTTGCTAAGCTCTGCTCTGGCAGAAGAGTAAAATGAAACTTGAGTAAAACAATTCTGTTTCCTGTATTCAGGATGCGCTTTTGGCGACCGTTGACAAGAAGCTAAATCGTTCTGACATCTACAGCGAAAGGACGAGCCAGGAATCCCTGCGCCCGCACTGACAACGAACGTGAAGGGCAGATAAATGTTGAGACAACGCCAGAGCGAAATTGAAAAACTTGCAGGCCAAAGCGCAAAGTTTGCCGCGTGCCCCGAGAAGCTGGGAAATCTCTGGCACCCACAAAATTCTAGCAATAGCTGCAGCAGAATTTTCCCAGACAGCCAAGTCAAGTCGAGGGAGCAAAAATCCATTGAGGAGTCGTGGCCACCAGGTGCACGTTCCACGGATGAGATAGTGAGCGATGCGTGCGTTAAACTTTGTTCGAGTTGACTGGCCAGGGCATCGAATTACTGGTACTTGCCCCAAGTTCCCCGGAAAATCCTCGACAGCAATTAGCGAGGAGCTGTTCTCGAAAGGGATTACCTACCCCGCTCAACTGGAGGGCACTCGATATGGCTATTAGGCCTGACAAGCTGTCATTAGGGCACAAACGTCCGACCCAGAGCCGCCAAATATTTGCCAACATTTTCGGGTAGCAAACAAGTTGGGCATGCCATACGAGGATATGTTAATGAGCCGGGCAAAGGTCGCGGCCAGCCGCGAAATTGCTTTGAAATTAGCGGTATTACACATTAGGAATTCCCTCCAGCAAGGCAAACATTAATTTGCAATGGAGAGACCCTTACACGATCCACCCCATTTTAAACATGTCGAGTAAAAAAGCTATTTACATGATTAAGGGTCCTTGGACCCTTATTTCAATTAATTAAATAATAATAATTTCCTTTTTTAAAGTCTTAAAAATATTATATCAATATTGTTTTGTTTTGTTTTCTTAAAAAGCATTCCTTCCACATATGGAAGTCGTTTATCCCTTGGTCTGTTTTTATTTGAAATTTTATTATAATCTTTAATGGCGCGTGTACTATAAATAGGAAATACTGCTGAAAGTTTTATGTTTTTTCAAATAAATCATTTACTATACGGAATTTTTGATTTAGTAAATATTTTCTTGGACAACTACAACCACGAAAAGGAATAATGGGTTTAATGAAAATTAAGCTGTAAAAGTGTTCAAGAATATTCTTTAATTTTGTAATAAAAAATATAATTAAAATTTATTATAAATTCGCAATATTAACATATTATTTAAATATACATTTAAGTTGCATATATTTACTTCCGCTCAAATTACACCCAACCCAAAACCGGCATATAAATTAAACAAACGATTTAATTGCCATCAAAAGCTTAAGGACCAGCATCCACGGCGGAGGAGGTGGGAAACTGGAAGTTGCCGATGGACTCCAGCGTGTGCCGCAGCTTCTCCAACCCGCTGCAGTTGGCTCCGTAGGCATCCAGCTGCTGCATCGCGGTGAACCAACGCTGCAGACGTGGAAACCGTGTCAGCGGAAACATGAGATTGACGGTGCTCAATGTGGTCACCAGGGAGAAGTCGGCGAGCGTCAGCTGAAACCGCAGCAACAAAAGTGAAATTCTAAACTTGATTGAACCATACCCCCTCGGAGCTCTCTTACCTGCTCGCCGGCCATGTAGTTGCTCTTTTCCAGGTAGCGCTCCATGATGCCATATGCCTCGGTCAGCTTGCGTTCATGGTGGGCCACATCCACGTGTGCGAATCCCTGGCGAACAATCGCTGACTGCGGTAAATGTTTGCAAATGAAATTAAATTTAATTAAATAGAACATCTAAAAGGGAGAACACACACCATAAAATCACTGTCACGGCGGAACAAAAAGGAACACTCGAAGAGCAGGAGGTTTAGGACCTGCATTCGTTGGGCGTACTCTTTGGGCCACAGACTGCCGCCCTCATCGAACTTTTCCGCCAGGTGAATGAGAATGGCATGGCTATCGGTCAGTACGAGGTCACCATGCACCAGTGTAGGAACACTGTGCTGGGGATTTAACTGAAAAGGAGAAACAAATATAAAATCCACTGAATAAATTACCCTAACTCACCGCCAAGAAGTCTTTCTGGAATTGCTCGCCCTTGAAGAGATCCACAAAGCGAAGCTCCACATCGATATCCAGCAGTTTAATTAACATAAGACAACTGCGCACCGGCGGACTACGATCGTCGTAATACAAAATCGGCTTGGGTTGAGACATCTCGCTGAGGTCAGGTAGAAAAACGAAGAAACGAGCACAATGAAAGCCGATCGTAACTAAATCCAATTGCTGGGACTATAATGAGACCGCTGTGGGGCTTATAAAATGCGAATTTTGTTCAACATTATTTTCCCGCTTAATTATTAGCTTAAATATATTATTTTAACGCCAAATATATACCTGGTTGTAATTAAAACCTATAATTTTATGTATGCTCTTATTTAAAATCTAACGTTTATTTGTTCATCGAAACTGTTGACCTAAACTAGTGTTGGATAACCCCCTTTTTTGCGCAAGACTGGCGTTGCCAGACTAATCGGTCTTGAGCGAACAGCGTTGCCAGACTTTGCAGTCGTCAGCTAAATAAAAAATTTCACAAAATATCAAATAAAAATATCGCATTTGAAATTTGACCCTTTTGAGATTTTTTAGGGGGAAAGTCAAATTATCATCTGGCAACACTGATATTATCAACAAATTGTAAAAAATCAGAAAAAACATTTAATAATTATTATTTTTTCTGGTTTTATAACTGAAAGTCCCTCTGTTTTGTGGTCGCACACCCCTGACCATGTTTCTGTCGCGCCACCTGAGATTGCTGCCGCGGGCGAACATCTCACGCAGCCTGAGTTTCAGCGGAGCACATTACACAACCGCCGCCAGCAGCAATGCGGCATCGGCGGAGGATTCCTCGTTTGAGATTCCCAATCGGATCGAGCGCTCCCCCACGGATATACTGCAGGCCCTGGCCGGCACCGTGGGCAGGGATCACACGGCGCCGCACTACAAGTTCCACGATGACCCATTCCTGATACCCATGTCCAATGCGGCGAAGCGAACGTATGCCATGTCCAAGGAGTCCGGTCGCAAGGCGGCCAAGTGGATCAAGGAGGAGCACCGTGAACTGTTTTTGGTAAGTACATTAACAAAATACAACTATAAACTGAGATAGAAACCTCTATTTTAGCACCAAGAAGCTCAGCCTGCAGTGGAAAAGTTCGCTCCCAGCATGGTCTACACCGAGGATTCCGAGGTGGACGAAAGCTCTCTCCGTCGACTCATCGCTCAAAGTGAGCTCAAGGATGCCGTGCTGGTCTACAACCTCCTAGAGCAAAAGGGAAGTCCCATCAGCACAGATTTAAAGCAGAGCCTTCTGGAGCTCGTGTGCTTCCACAACAA
>VNJV01013750.1:0-14549 GCA_008042635.1 Drosophila nikananu | reverse complement strand
CATTGATCTTGATTGTTTTAACATTCAATTGTTTAAAAGTTTTTCAAGGATTTCAAAATTGTTGCTATTTCTTTAGTACACTCAATTGATTACCACTTTGCGATAAATTTATGTTTTGCTTTTCAAGTTCATTGGGTTTTTTGATCTTTGAAATTCTATTTATTTTGTGGATTTCTGTGTACTTTTAAATAAAGAAATATGTAATGGTTAAGTGATGTTTTTTGAAATGTTCGACCAAATGTTTGTTTAATTTGTAAATTAATTTTGTA
Organism: Drosophila nikananu; assembly: GCA_008042635.1. NCBI lineage: Eukaryota > Metazoa > Arthropoda > Insecta > Diptera > Drosophilidae > Drosophila > Drosophila nikananu. Next base: position 14,280 of record VNJV01013750.1, on the reverse strand, counting down.
TGTTAATATGGTTTTAATATGTAATTAGGAAAAACAAGAAATTACTCAGGAAGAGTGTTGCCTTTTTAAACGAATTTACATTTTCTTTTAAGATTTAAATTATAATAAACGGTTTACACCTTAATTAATAAATCAAATAATAATTTTTCAATATACGGATTTATTTTAACATTATTTTCTTGGTAAATTGTAAAATCATTTAGGGTAAACTAGTAAGATTTCGTAATGATTGGTAACTTCTAGACAGGAAGAGTATTCACAGCTTCTTCTGTAAGAACAATGGAGTTCCGCCGTTTGGCTTATTTTTCATTGGTGCCAGTTTTTAGCAGCTTTATTTATTTGTCGCTTTATTTGCTGACAAGAAATATAGACAATATTATGCCCCCGCACACACACACACCCGCAGCTGGATATTCGGAGGGTCAGAGGCCCAGTGCAGACATGACAGGCCCATGTCGGCGCTGACACTTAACATGCCCGTAGACAGTTATTAGGGTCATTGCAGGAGCAAAGGCAACACAGGCACACACTCTCTCGCACACACCGACACCGAGATAGTCCACAAGATAAGTTTTTTGTTGTTTGTTTGCCGGGCCAGTGTGTGTGCAAGTGTGCGTTTTACAGTTTCGGGCCTGCTCGAAAGTGTGCTACAATTTATAGAGCCTCCTTGCTCAGAGCCTAAATGTATATATCGACTTTATAGTGGCGACTCTTTGGGGGATTGCTGTTGTTCCTTGCTCCTTTTTTGCCCGCTTTCTTCCTGTTCCGGGTGGGGAAGGGTGCAGTCAAGTGTCTTTGTCAATGGCGTCAGGGGAGAATTTACATATGACACTCTCCGGCAGCAGGCAGGGTGCGTGGAGGGGGGCGGTTTCGGTGGCTGGAATGTGTGTATTTAGTGCTCTTTTGTGCACACACACACACACACGTCCAAGCCTTTTGTGTTATTTTTAGTAAATTGTATTATAGTTTTAGTGCTCCCAGCTTGACATTGTTTTTTTTTTGCTTTTTTCTTTTTTGTGGCCCGGCTCTTCTGTGTTCGGAGCTGTTTTGATGTTGCAATTTCACGCTTCGGCAACTTTGTCGACTCCAAACTCTGCTCTGCTCTGCCCTCAGAGGATGCCACATCTGCTTTGGCTAGTGACTTGGGGTTATGCTAAAAAATTAGTTAATTTTAGTGGATTTTATATCTGCTGTTAGTCGGAGCAGTGGACACGCGCCGCAAATAGGCTGGCAAATTGTAAGCGCAAATTAATGGCCAACAATTTACCAAATAATCTGGGTTTATTCTAAACTGTTTGAGGAAATAATCAAATTAAACTGAAACATTGATTGCATAGATTTAGAATAGTATTTATTTTAGAACAACAGAAGGAATGGCACTATTTATCCCAAAAATTGCTTACAGAATCATTGCTTTGAGTCAAAACTTAGCTAATTTAAGTATAATTCCTGAAATAAATAGCAAAATGTACAAAAATAAAAAATGTAATTATAATTGAAACAATACTGGCCACAAAACACGTGTCTCTCCTTTAAAAAGAAGATATCGTCTCCCTTAACTGAAGCTCCCAAAATGTGCTAGTTCATAACTCATAAAATATTACTCTCATGCCGCACACACTCTGAATGTTTTATTAGATTTTGGTAAGAGAGTAAAAGTTTACTAGAGAAGTTTAGCTCCAGAGTGGGATTCAGGCCATACATAGCCATAGCCCTATCGGTGCGAACCGAAGTCTGTGGCCAACTTTAGCTTATTCGGCAACTTTTGTTACTTTGACCGGAGATATTGGCTACAAAATGGTAACCAACACCTTCTCTGCTGGGCTTAGAGACGCCCATCCAACGCTTCCTTGCAGTGCAGAAATTCATTTGCAAACAAAAATAAAACTTTTACATTTAACTGTGTAAATTTTCCAACATTTACTTGTTTTTTCGTTTCTGTTTTTTTTTTGTTCTTCCTGCTTCGACTGAGTGTGTGTGTGTGGGCGGGGTGAATTTATTTATTCGGCGTCGTTTTTGTTGCAAGTTTCAACTGTCAAACACAACATCAATTTGTTCAAAAAATAAGCAAAAGCCAACTTTCTCGCCCTTCGTCCGCCGCCCCCTATAAACTGTTTTTCCCTTTTCCCTTATTTGCATAAGTGTTCGTGTGCTCCAGTGATTGTTTGTGTGGTAGGTGTGTGCGGGGAGGAGGGGTGCAAACAACAATGCAACATTAAAAAGTCACATTGCTGCTGATTTATTTTGTAATTCAGAGCAAACTTTCCGCCTCGAGCAGAACGTGCGAGACAATCGGCAGCATTTATGAGCCGTGGCTCGGCAGGGCATTCAAGGGTTAAGCAGTCAAGAGGATAAAATTCGAATTTAACTTTTGTTTTTGTTGTTAATATTTAATAAGTTATTTCTAAGGATCCTACAATTATAAGAATTAAACTTCTAAAAAGCAATTTAACAAGCTTTTTAGTCATTATAAATAATTCCTTAAAGTGATTTATAAAATTCTAAGGCAAGATTGTCATTAGAGTTCCGCCTGACCTTAAATGCAATCTATTACTGTCTATTAATAGCGTTTCAAGTAAAATTTAATTAAAAGTCTTGCCAGTTGGAACCCTCGGTCAAAACTTGGCTTAAACACACACACACCCCCACCCACCCACTCTTTGGGAAACTATTGCGCAAATTAAGAAAAATACCCAATGCGGTTATTATTTTTTTCCTTGTGCCCGCTCTCTTTTTCGCTTAGTTTTTGACTTTTCCCTGCGGCATGGGCCGCGCCAAGTTTTTTTTGGCCACAAGTTGCGCGCTTGTTTGGCCAAGTTGAGATCTCCGGGGGAGTGGCGAAGGATGTTGGGTCTCGGGGGCGATCACCGCCGCTGCACAGAAGTTGTGCACAATTTTCTAATTAAATTCATTTGAGACGCTCACGCACTCCATGGGGCACGGGCCATGAAGCAGCTGCCGCGTGTCCTGCATTCGCGATGCAGGACGAACCCTTTTGCGGATTGAGTGTAGTGAATGACCGATGTGCAACCGACCTTCCACAAACTTCATACCCGTTGCCTGCACAATTTGCAATCGGAAAAGAAATGCGGAAATGTCTCTCGTTCTTGCACAAACACTGAGAGAAACTAAATAACGATTAGGAAGAGCGAGTATTTATATAAAAATATTTATAGGAGTTTTATAGCTCACAAAAAGCATTCGCTGCAAGTCACTTTGTTAATTGGCAATTAAATCGATAGTCAAAATCAATCCTAATGAACTTTCTGCTCTATTTTCTCCATTAATCATTTTTCTTACAGTGTACTGCTGCAGTCTCCTGCTCTCTCTCCACAGTCTGCGGCTGCTGCCGTCTGCTTATGCGGCATCGATGACATTGTGTGTAGCATAAAGTAATTTCCGTCTTGCACAAGCGGCGCTTCCGGTGCGGCAAACGTGCGCCGATTCGAGTCCTGACACTTGCTGCGCGCGTGTATGTGTGTGAGTGCGAGTGGCACTGTGTGTGTGTTAGCCAGCTCATTCCATGTTTTCTTCGGCTGCTGCCATTGCTGCTCCTGCTTGCCATCATCATTTTTTCCCTTGCCTGCACACACGCTAACATGGAAATAATCAAAATGTCGCATTGAGATTGAAAATCACTGCATTTGCCAACACTTCCGCTCAAGTGATGAGCCAGTTGTTGCCCCTCTCTGGGTGTGTGTGTGTGTGTGGCCTTAAGGGTGTGCCACGGCTAAGTGTGTGTGTGTGTGTGTGTTATCAGCCAAATTGACAATAAGTTGCTGTTAAAGACAGCCGTAAGAGAAATGTGCCATGTAAGCAATTTTGATGACTGCTTTTTGCTCGTTGACATTGGATTTTGGCTTAGCTTCGATTTTGCTCTGGCTGAGCTAAAAGGCGTGGTCGGTGTGCGGCTTCTTCGAGGCGGGGGCTGATGCCGATGCGGGGGCGTTGCTGTTTGATTTTGGGCCAAGCAAAAGTGATGAGCGAGCTGTGAGCGATGACACGTGGCGATTAGTGTACAAGTTAAGTAATGAAACACGATTTTTACTTCGCATTTTCATTGGTTTCACACTAGATGTTTTAAGATTAAAGTGTGGGCAAGAGTTTCTTATATTTATTGATATTTTTCTATGCCTATTCATAGAAATTTATGTTTAGAAGTCTGGCAATTATTTAAAGTACTAATACTTGTTATGTGAGTAAAACTCGAACAAAAATAATTGCTTTTAATGTATTTGCATATGTATATTTAAAAGTCTTAGCTGAAAACCTTCTATCTTTTCACTGATTTTCTCATCCTTAGAGGCATATTTTTCCCACAGATTTTCTTTAGACAAAATTTTTAAAGCAAACATTGCCCAAGGTTACACATCAAGAAAAATGCAAAAATTGTGGGTTAATGATAAAATAACAAAGTCAGAAGGCCAAAACCAAACGCCCATTTTTCGGCGGGGGCGGCAACTTCCTGGTGGCGAGAGCTAATGTAAAGTCCGCAGTTGGTTGTTCAACTGCTTAACATATTACGCATACGCCTAGTTGGCCCCGGGCATTAAGTATACGACCCGACATCAGCCAGAGGGAGGTATGTATGTATGTGGGGAAAGCAGAAATTATATGGCCAACTAAAAGCCCTACACCCGTCAGCAGAATCAGCAACAACTGGCGGGCAGCTACTTAAAAACCATTGAGCCTAAGTAAACTTTTACGCCAAATCCCCCGCCCCCTGCAGACTGCACTTAAAGCGGCTGAAACAGCCGCAAGACGATGGTGGGAATGGGAGTGAGGATGGGGATGGGCAATAAGGATGGCCATGACGATGACAAGGACACGGCTCGGACCAAGGACGCGGCGTTTGGAGAGCTTAATGCAAGCCAAATGATGTACAAACAGTTGCTGGCGGTGTTGCTGTCGGTTGTTGGGGGCATTAAAGTTATGCCAACTGCAAGTGAGAGTTACGCAGGCGGACCTTGGGCAGGATCGCTTGAAAAAATATTGACAGGCTCTCCTTGTGAGGAGATTGAGCCGCAGGAGGTGCGGGAAGACTGGGAAAAATCAAGGGAATAGCGGCAAAAGGCACAACTCGAAAGGAAGCCTTGGCCTGTCAGTGGCAAGCGGCTTATGAATTAATGCAAAACAGATTGCCCAGCGCTGAGGGCGACACTTTGCACCTTTACCTTCCGCGTTTATTTTCTCCCTGCTCCCTGCTCTCCCTTTTCACCTGCCCTTAAATATTTACCCGGCTAGGAAAACTACCCAACTACCGGACCGAGCGACTGCCGCTTAAATTGCACGCCCCAAGGTGAGTTTATAACACCTGAGTGGGCGCTGGCTGTGACAACTGACCCTCCCCTGACGAGGGTAGCAGTACCTGCTATCTCGAAGGCTTGATCTGCCCGCTCGATTCCAGTATTTTCATTTTCAATTTGAATTTTTATGGGCGACGTCTTGTAAAAAGCAAATATCCTGGCGCCCTGGCAACGTTAGTCGCTTTATTAGTTTATCACAAGTTGAGCATCTCCCGGGAGGAACCGGAAGCAGCAGATGTTCCAGACTGCTCCAGCGCCCATTGTCCTTCATCAGCGCTGTTGCTTCCGTTTCTGCCGTTCCTCCGTCTGCGTCTCCAACTCCATTTTCATCTCCATCTTCATCTCAATCTCTATCTTGTTGGCCTGCTTTCTTTCGCACTTTCCACTTATTGTCTCCCCGGTTGCCTTTATATTCACTCACATATTTTTTCCTCTCGCGCGACATTCTATAAATTAATCAGACGAAGTGCTGGGCTCCTGCCGGAGGACTTCCACTTCCTGGCCATGGCCAGCCAGCCTCCTGAGCTGGCAACTCAATCGCGATAAAGCCCCAGGTGAATTATAGTTATTTGATTTTGTTTTGGTGATTTGTTTGCTGCTCGCTGCGACTTTCCGTTCTTTAAAGCCCCCGACATCTAATTGAATTGCCCTCGAGTTTAGTGTAAGTTTCTCCATTCCAGGGACCCTCTCTCTGTGTCCCACCGCATCGAAAGGGGGGGAAAAGAAATAATAGTGCCCAAATTATGTGGCATGCATAAATTTTGCTGGCCAGGAAGCCGCCGCCGCCGACTCGTGCTGCTTATCTTCACGAAAACGAGAAACTTTGCATGTGTTCGGGCTGAAGTGCCGCTGTGTGTGAGTGTGCGAGAGGAAACTCCATTAGATTTTGAAACAAGAAGAAATCGTTATCAGATAGCAAAGCAGAAGTACTGATACACTTTCTTAAAATGGAATTATACAAAGACAAACACTTATCTATTAATTCCTTCTTTAAATAAATACTACGTTTATTACTTACGTAACTTACTTTACTTAACGTATCTTTCCGCAAAATTATTCTGAAAATAGCTTTAAAAGTGCTGAATTCTTTGCATAAATTAGTATATATAGAAATTCGATTATCCTTTAAAAACTAGGTTTGTATTTCTCCACATTTATTTATTGCTTGTTATAAGTGAAAAGACTTGAATGACTTAACTAAAGCGTTCAAAAATCTTAGGTTATTTTGCTAAAATAATTTAAAGAAATGGCAAAGAGATCTTTGAATTGATATATTTTTGTAGCTTAAACTAAACGATATTCCTTCATTTCATATTTGTTTTCATTTGAAATATTTTGCTTCTTGTATTCATTCAAGTCATTTGTCTAAATATAAATATGAAAATAAACATTTATATTGGCTTCCCTTGTGTGCTTACAAAAACATACTGATCCCTGTATTTGCATTGTAACCTAGCCTACATACCCTTACAAAGGGTAGAAAGAAAGAGAATCTTGTCCTGGGACAACAAGCAGGGCTAAGAAGGCGGAAGTGAGAGGGCTAAATGGTAGCGGGAAGTTGGCGGGGCAGGCGGAGGGCTCTCCTCCTCGGCAGAATGGCAGTCAAATCTGTGCATACAAGTTGGCGGGATTGAAAGTGCATAAAGTTGAGTTTATTGTCGGCTAAAGTATATGCTTTATGCTCCGTGCTTTATGGTGGTAATGCTCGCTTGCTCCGCACTCCTCCCTCCTCCTCACACACATGCACAAATCTTTATCAGGCGAGCCAAGAAATTATGACGGAAATCTAAAAAGTTGTGCATTAAAACTTGTTTGTGGTCGACTTCGCTCCTGACTGGAGCCATAAATATGGAAAGCAACAAAAGCCAACGAAAAATGTGAGGTTGTTGTTTAAGTGGATAGCAATTATAAAGACACACATACTCACCTTTTGGGAAAAGTTTTTAGTCTACGAAAATTCCTTCTGCCTCTTTTTTCATATTTATATTTCGGATATAGTAGTTGGCTTCTAACTATTTAATATAGTTCGAGAAGCTCAAATAGTTTTGGACGCAAAGCGAAGGTATTTGATAAACTTTGAATTTGCTCTGATGAATTTTAAGCTCGTTAAAGCCGTGAGTCCCTGCAACAGGACACTGTCATTTGACAAATAAAAACCCATGCAATTTTTTCGAGTTGAAGCCATGGCAGAATCCAATGACCATACAATAGAAATAGAAATTCCCCGGGCGACAGATTCACCTCTATATTCAGCTTTGGTCCTGGTTTTGCCATTGGCTTGGAAATTCCCCGATCCTCTGATTTCCAGATACTCGACGGGCTCAACTTTGGCTTCAACTTCCACCGCAGCACAAAAATATTTTCAATTATGATGCCGGAGTGAGGAACTCTAGAATTTTTCAATTAAGCTGCTTACTGCGGGACGAAGGGGGACTTTCGCCCAACTCAAAATGGAATTTCTCCGGCAGCAACAACGAAAGTAAGTAGGAAAAAAGATTGTCTGCAATAGTTTTCGCCGATGCCGTAGCTGTGGCTGTGGCTTTGGCTGTGGCTGTTGCTGTTGTTGGAGGGTAGTAAAAGTGCCGGACATAAAGGTAAAAGCATTAAAGTTATATGCGATTTAAACTAACAATTCCTGCCACTGTCGCCTCCGTTGCTGCTGCTGCTGCTGTTGCTTATTCTATAAGGAAAGGGGGTGCCAGTGGTAGTGGCAGTGGGTGGCACTTTTATGTGCCAAGGCAAAAGTTGTCCCCGCTTTAGTGGTGTCCCCTCTTTCCCCTATACCCATCTACCTACACCCCCCGGCCATTTTGCACCGCCCACAACGTGTCCGCGCGCCATAAAAATTTGCAACAGCTGCACCACAGCAGTGGTTTCGGGGGATGGGGAATTGGACTAGGAATGGGTCCGAGAGTTACCTTGACAGCAGTCAGCCAAAAAGGATTTTAGGTTTTCTTTTTTTCCAGCGGCTTTCCATGCCCTACACAAAGGAGTTTGGCTGCCAAATACAGGTATTTTGCTATGATAAAAATCTGAAAGGGGAGCCTTATTAGCTCAGTGTCAGTGATCAGATTTGGTTTAGAGGCTAGAACGTATTTTATTTCAGTTAATATAAGAAAATAAAAAATTATATAAAGATATTAGACGGCTTAGAGATATAAAAATATAGCAAAAAAGGTTTATTAACATTCACCTCATAGCAAGTTGCATTCCGACTTATAGGGCATAGGTTCCCCCAGAAGCTGGCAGATTTTAGCCACTACTAGCCGCTTCTTAGCTGGCTTTTGTTTTTGCGGTTGCTTTTGTCCAATAATTCGGTCTATCTAATGGCAGCACCGAATGCATTTTGCAACGTATCTTCAGTTGGCAAATAGCCTTAGACGCCCGGCCCCCAAAAGTCTGTGCATAAAATAACAATATAATGCCACGACTACGACCAAGAGGGAAGGTGAGGCCAGGCTGATGGCGGATTGGCAACTGAGTGCTGGTGCTGGCCAAGAAAGCCAAGCCGGAGAAGCCTGGGGTATTGTCCTTTGGGCGACTTACGTTTGCCCGGGAGGATGTCAAGTTTTTAGTCCTCCATTTTTGTGGGTATTTCGTTGACTGGGGCTTTGCAAGTGCTTAAGTTAGTTTTGCCTGTGGTCAGCTTTGATGTTAATTTGCGGATTCTGGACTCGGTTTTGGCCCTCGGCCCGATCCATATCGCTCTATGCGTATCTCCAGGATCAAAGTCATAAATTACAGAGCAGCAGAGCCACGGCCATTTACTTAATTAGTTTCTTTAAAGCCCATCACTTGGATGTCCTGCAAAGGTATATATATATATGTTAATATATATGCATTAGGTTTGAGGAGGAGCAAGGAGGGAACTCAAGTTTTTTGGCAGCCAAAGCCTTGTGGCTGCTTTGGACGGGCCAATTACGATAATTGTCGCGTTCATTTTTCATTTGACAACGTGCGACAGCCAGAGGTTCAGTTACTGTTACAGTTACTGCCAGTAACCAGTTACAACTCTGGCGTTGCCAACAAAAAAAAGGAGAAATACAAAAAAAAAACACGCTGGTTGGGGGTGGCTTTTGTAATAATTCAATGAGCGCTGCTTCATTTGTCACATTGCTCATACGCCATGTGCAACGGAAACGGAAACCTCGGCGACCAAGTGAAAGTATTCATTATACTTACATTACTTTCCCAGCTTCCCCTTTCCCCCTTCTACTCCCCTTACCCCGCCAGTCTTCTCTCTTTTCTTGGCCATCATTTCGGTTCGGTCTTCGCCGTGCCGGGTGAGCTTTTGCCATTATAATAAATATTTGATTATATATTTTTGCAAGGACCTTAAATCGGACCGAAGCGGTGCGGTGCGGTGTGGTGTGGTGTGGTGCGGCACGGAGTGCGGTAAGGTGGGTTGAGCAGCATATAAGCGAGAAATTGGCACACCTGCTCAGGGTTGCCGGGATTGCCAGGATTGCCAGCGACGCGTCGATGGAGTACAGTTGACCCAGTTGCCGGGCATCTCTCCGTCCAAACGGGCTGGAAGCGACTTGGTACGGAGCAAAGAATGAGTAAATTGAATAGTCCCCAACCTGAACTCCACTCGAGCAGTTCAATGCACCTTGTGGCAGCTTCTATTGGAGACTGAGAGGGTTGGCTTGAAGGTTTTGGGAACTTATAGTATATTACAACTGTAATTTTAATGTATGTTGGAAAAAATGTAATTAACAGTTAATAAAATAAATCTGTAGACAGTTTTTCTATTAAACATGTTTAGTAAAGATCACACTTAGTTAAACTTAAACTTAACTATGCACCACAACTCACTAGCCCGCCCCTCTTTAATAGTTGATTCTGAATCTTGGATCTGCTTGGCTACATGTTCAAAGCCCTTGTCGATGCATTTTAAAAGACAACAACGGGGCGGACATTGGCTCTGGTTGTCGGGCACTCGAACTCTCCGATCGGGAACAGGCAGCTGCACGAATCTGCAAAAGTGCAACGTTATCTGCATGAGGAATTTGAAAGTTGCCTTCCTCCTACAGTGGCTGTGGCTGCCGTGTCTGCTGTTGCTGTTGCTGTTGCTGTCCTGCCTAATCTCAATGCAATCACTCACAGCAACAAACTCGGCCCAGGAGATGGCCAACTGTGTTTTTGGGGTGGGAGGTAGAAGTCGTTCGTAGGCCGTTCGGTTTCACACTTGACTCCGGACCGAGAGAAACAACAAAGTGGCTGCTTGAGTTCGGTTTAAGTGCGGCATGCTTTTAGGCCCTGCCACTCGCTCCTCCCCTAACTGGTTCTGTTTCCTGTTACTGCTTCCTACCCCCCAGTTGCTGTTGTTGGTGTCAATCACTTGGCAATTTACAAAATGCACTCCGGCCCGAAAAAAGAATGCGGGAATGAGAACGAATGTGAACTCAGTGAGTATGTCCTGCGGCTGACGGGGCCTACATATGATGAATGCCTGCTTGTTTGGGGTTTCGTGTAAGTTTATTGTCTGTCATTCCCCAAACGCAGCCCTAACACTTCATTTCACTATCACTTGTCCGCTGACAGGGAGTGAGTGTCGGCCTAGGTGTCATGTCGTACAGGATTCTTTTTTGCCAGGATTGTCATAGCAGAAATGCACATGAAGAAAAAGCCAAGTAGATCAAGGCACTAAAAGGATATGCTTGTTGCGAAGTCTGCAAGAGCTATGGTTTACAAGTATTTCTAAGGATCTTATCTTTTACATAAATTATGCTTCATTTGATTAATTAAAATACATATAATATATATTGTTTTGCTGGTGTCGTGAAGACACGAAGGGGTTACAGAACTCTGCCTAGTTCTAGACGCTGGGCTGTTTTGACAATGCCCCAGACGAACTCCTTTGTATCAGGCCACCGGAAGTGCTGTCAAAGTGAGCTTAGCTATCGGATTAGTTCCCCTAAACCTACTCATATGCATTTAACCCTTTATTTGTGGGGGGTGGCAGAAATTAATGTGCCGACAGCTCTCGGCTCCGTGAACACACTCGCCCAGCAATTCACTCTCCGAGGGCGTTGGCATGCAGTTTAAAGTTTGGCGCGTCTCCTGACACTTAGACAGCAACAACTCATCAACGTCACAAGCAGCAAAAACACATTCAGCTAACACAGAACATAAAAAATATATATATATGCAACATAACACGGCCAAAGCAAAAACAACTGCCGAGCCACTTGGCAAAAACTGTGGAACAATATTAGTGATAGTCTGGATGGGTTACATTTCATTCCACATGTGTGAATTAAGCGTCAATCACAGTAAATGCCACAGAAGCCGGATAAGCGCAAAAACGAAACGGGAAGCCAAAAATGGTACAATATTTTGTAAGTGACTTTTGGACTGACTTTTGGAATAGAGCTTAAATGTTGTATAATTTTATATTTAGTTAAATAGTGAAGAATATTCTGGTAGAATTTATAAGCAATCTGCAGGTATGAAATACAGTATTTCCGTATTAATAGAACCTACAAACTTTTTTAGGAAGTTTCACTTTAAATCACTTTTGAATCAAATAAAAAAGCGTTAGAGGGAAAATATATAACTTCAAGGTTATCCTTTATATAAAGTATTAAAACCTCATAAAAGAACACTAGTTATAAAGTTTCTTTTTCAATTAAATTAAAGTATGCATTTTTTGATTAAAGTATTCAAGTTCTAATCATCGAAAGATTGGTTATTTTTTTCTGGGGGTAAACTTTGCCACACGCGGATAGACCAAAGAGCAAGAGTTAAGCGAATTCAAAGCCCAGTAGGGTTTCCTTAGTGAATGAAATTAATCATGTAATCAAAGCTCCCAGCGAGCTGTTACCGATTCCCCCTTCGTTTTAGCCAGGTTCGCCTGGCTGCAGGGCCTGCCTTTGACAGGACTGGGGGCGTCTGTCTGTTGACAGTCGGGCCTCCGCTGGGTTGTCAACTTATTTGGGGGCCGGGGTCCTGGCGCTCTGCGCTCTGGAATTGCGGGTCCTGGCCTCCTTTGGTCTGCTTGCTCGAGGGGCTTGGAGTTGAGCTGGCGGCACTCGGGGAGTTGTCGTCTTAGTTGTGAACCTCCGCCATTGTCCTTTTGTCTCTGTGCTCGCCGGCGCACTGTCATTAAGTTTTATTTAATTCCAAGTCCTGGCAGCGCCAAGTCCTGGTAGTTTTTATTGTTGCGACAGTTTTTGCTAACAAATTGCTTAGCGTCAAGTGTCGTGTAATTACGACGGACAGAGCGAGTGAGCGACGGACCCACATGTGCCAAAATGTTGTTATTAGATTGTTGCCGGCAAGTCGCTGGGGAGAGTTGCATTTAATTTTTCTTATTTGCCGCCGTTGGCCCACAATTGATGCCATAATAATAGCTGGCCTCCGTTTTGCGGCTGCTAATGATGCCGAACTGGCAAACTGGCAAGCTGGCCAACTCGCCAACTGGCAAACTGGCCAACTGTGGCCCCGATGCCAGCTGCTAATTATGCGTGGGTTGCCCTTCGACCGGGTCCTTGGGGAAGAATGGACGATGATGGACGGCCAAGCGTTCTGGGGTAAATCGGGGTCAGGGCGGCAAAGGAAAGATTCGATTCCCCAGCAATTAAACCAGTTAACTGCTCCAGGGGCGAAAGTATTTGAAGGGAATAAATAAGGAAATGGAAACGAGGGGAGAAGTAATCATGTAGCATTTGTGTGAGCTTGAAAACACTTACAAAATAGAGGGAGTGATGTAGTTATTATTCATCAAAGTTTTCAGAAAATAAGAAGGAAAGAAAAGAAAGGGGTTGGTATACAATTGGGATCAGCAGGGTAATTAGAATCAATAATAGCTGAGCCAAAAATGTATTAAATTCAATTTGGAAAGTTTTTCTGTGCTAATTTTTATTAGATTAACAAACAAGCATAAGGAGCTAGTATATGCCCACCAAAATACTCCCCGAATGCCCCTCAAATGCCCCAGTCACCAGTTTTCCTTTAACCAAAAACTGGTTCAATTGCAAACTTTTCTATCTCGGTGATAAAATTCCCATAGGATGCAAGCGGAACTTTCTATTACAATCTTGCCACCAATTTCAGTTTCTGTGCTTTCCTATATTTCCATTTAATTGTCAATCATCTAATTAATTTCCTTACCTAGAATTTGATTTGTTTTCAATACAAACTGGATTCTGTTACACAAATGCCGGTTATTTTTGATGCACCTGGTTAGCCCTGCAAATGACTGCCGCGCAGTAATTTCTTTGGGACTTCCCTGACCAAAACGGAGGCTGCCAACATCATATCCAATTAACTTCATTTGTCGGCCGCAGTGGACGGCGTTTGCCGGGGCCATAATTAAAGCCCAACTGCAACGAAAAAAGTGAGCCGGACAAAACCAGAGCGCAGCTACAAATGCTGCAGTGCTGTCCTTCGTCCATCGTTGTCCTGCGACCAGAATCCGCTCTCGCGCTGCTCTCCAGTTGGCCTGGCTAAATTGTTTGCCCGCTGCTGGCCGCATAATTACGGAGTTTTGGACACAGGCCGCGTGACAGGCGCCATGGCGACATTTTAAAATTGGCGCATAAAATGTCAATTTGATGTCATTGGATCAACTTAAATGCGCTGCTAGTCCGGCTAGTCCGGCAGGTTCTGCCCTTACAACGGAGCCTTCTGGCATGTCCTGGCCCGGGTTAATTTTGGCATCGCGTAACACTTTTACACAGAGGAAAACAGGGAAGGACTACGATTATTGATGACATTTAATATGGTGCAGTATTAAAAAGGGTTTTTGTTCTCAAAACTCATTCCAGGCTAAAATAGGCTTAATAAATTTCCAGTCCTTCTGGATAGTTATTAAGAGCTCTGTCATTAATGTCAGTTATTTAATTATTAAACATAATTTAAAATAGTAACTTTATCCCTTGGCATATTTTTTTACTGTGCACTTTTTCACATGCCGCAACGAACTTCACCCCCAAAACGCCAACGATGTCTGTCATGTTGCAGGCTC
>VNJV01013746.1:0-14913 GCA_008042635.1 Drosophila nikananu | reverse complement strand
TAACTTTGCTTAAACTCAACGGATTTCAGTCTGGTTTGGTTTTTTCTTCTTGGTTTTTAATGGAGAACTTTTCTGCATTCAAAACTCGATTTCTAAATTTTTGACAATTTTTAACAATTTTGACGATGTAACCCCTTTCCTTTTGTTGAAAAAAAGGGTTACATTTTTGGCTTAAAAATCGGTAACACCTTGAAGGGGTTTTTGATTAGCAAACCTTCCATGATATTCACTCCTTTTATATATTTTTTTTATTTTATTTTATTTATGGTGCCTTAAAACTAAAAACAAACTATAGATAAATTCATTTTCGTAGTAACATTAGTAAGTGTGTTTTGTTTGTGTAAATACGGAATACTGTGTCAACGATCGCTGCTCTGAGGCAGCAACCTCGGCTTGGAACGAACTTACGAACTAGAAATCACTCTTTCGACTAAACTAGGACAGTTAGGATTGCGACTGGTCTTTGTACATAGAGGTTACAGGTTACACAAGAGGAATGCACAGGTGTGTGAATTCGATTCTCAGGACTCATGGGGACTCTCGAGTTCTATTCGTCGTCGATGCGAATGGCGTGGTTCACATGGCCCTCGCCACTTGTAGTCTCTTTGTTATCCACCGCCGTGGTGGTGGTCACGGTGCTGCTGGTGGTGTACTGCACCTGGGGATCGCTCTTGAAGACCTCCTCGGAAACGGCGGGATTGTCGATGCCCTTGTTACCGGTGATCTTCAGCACATTGCGTCGTTGGATGAAGTCGATTATCAGCGAGATGAGCCAGCCCAGGAAGACGGTAAGCAGGCAGCCGATCATGCTGTACCACATGTAGCTCAGCCGGAAGATGGGCCAGGTTCTGTAAATGGAATATAAAATTATATTTATATTTTACTATATATCAATTTATTTAAACTTACGTAAATCCTCCTTCCTTTACAATCTCCACAGGCTCCGTAAGCAAATCTTCAATGATATTGGTTATGTTAACATGACAATCGCAGTTATCGATGGATGTGGGCAACGAAGGTTGCTCCACGCTAACAATTTGTGCCACCACGCCCACGAAAATAACCAGGACCAGCGACAGCAATCCTCCGTAGAAGGCACCCTTGGTATTGGCCTGTTTGCAGGCGATTCCCAGGACAAACAAACCCAGAGTAACGCCACCAATCAAACCGTTCAGGGTGAGAGTGGCCTGCAGGACTCCTCCAAGATGCTCAACAATGAAGACCAGGCCAAAGGAGGCAATGCCAAAGCCCAAGGACATCCACTTGGCATAGGTGGCACCCTTTTCGGGGGAGATTTTAATGTTCATGCCATTGACCAGCAGATCCTCACAGGTCACCGCGGACAGGGAGTTCAAGGCGGAGGCCACAGTTCTGTTAAAAATATAATTTTAATTCTACTTTAAAAACCTTCCAAAGGTAAATGCCTACCCCAAACTGGCTGCAAAGATGCCAGCCACAAAGATTCCTGCCACGGAGTAGATGTGCTCATAGGTGTTGATCACATAGTACGGCAGCAGTTGATCCGTGGCCGAGATGCGTCCTGCTGTCAAAGGATCACAGTCCGCATAATGGGTGAAGACCATCAGACCCGTGTAGAAGTTCAGCAGGAAGACGGCAATTAGACCAATGATGGCAAAGCCCAGCGCTATCTTGGCCAGCCTCAAGGACTTCAAGGACATGCACTTCTGTACGGAGGCCTGGTTGGTGCAAAACAGCGAGGTCCAGTAGAAGAAACCACCAATAACCACCGACCAGACGGTGTGACGGGTCGTGGGATTGGGGTCCATGCTAAAGGATTACCCAAGCTAGTAAATATTTCGCAATATTTAGTTTTAAATGCAAAAACTTACTTGAGAAACTCCAGGCGATCGTGCTTGGCTGCAGTTTGAAAGACCTGAATGGGATTGCCGCTGTAGAAGCAGCCCAGTCCGACGATTAACACCAAGGAAACAGCCAGGACAGCAGCCTTGAAGGATACAAGATTTACAAATCAATACCCCTATTTCATCTTCTGGATTCTCCCAACTCACCTGAAATGAATCCGCAATAACCACAGCCTTCATGCCTCCCTGAGACGAGTAAAAGACGCAGACCACATAGATCAGGACCACGGCGATCTTGGTGTCCAGACCCGTGGCTTTGGAAAGCGCAATGGCAGGCGCCAGGACAGCCACCGCAGTATAGAAGCACATCTGGAAAAACAACATCGAATTCAAAATGCATTCCCCAAACAATGATCCTTTAAATTTCACCTGTATAACGTAAAGTACTGCACCCAGAATGCGAATCTCCTTTCCAAACCGAATGCCCAGGTACTCATAGCAACTGGTCAGCTCCATCTTGAAGTATATGGGATAGAAGATCTTCACAGCCACCGGAATTACCAGCACCATGGGTATTACGATCAGCACAAACTGAGTGCCCTGGAAGTACATCTCGGAGGGATTTCCCAGCAGCTCAATGGCCGTGATGAAGCTGGTGGTCAAGCTCAGGGTCACTGGGAAGATGCTCATCTCAGAGCCCAGCAGGAACTCGTTGGAGGAGCTGCCGCCCTTCTGGAAGAAGCCGTAGAAGATGCCAATGCCCAGAGAGATGACCAGCATGCCCAGCAGGATCACATAATCGTAGCCCGAAAAGGTGGCCTTGTGGCTGGGAGCACTGCACTCTTCCAGACCATTCAAAGCAGGCACCTGCTGTTTCTTGAAGGACCGCAAGAGCAGAGTGGCGGCATTATCGAACTCCACATGCTCCTGAGAGCCCGACTGGGATCCCTGCTGGGTTCCTTCGCCCCGCACAATCAGATACTTGTGACTGGGATCCAAAGGAGCGCCGGATCGAGAGCTGACCGGAGACTTTTCCTGCAGAGCCAAGGCGGTTATAGAATGTGCCAGGGCGCACAGAGTCAGCAACTTTAGAATTGTGTCCTGCGTGGCGAACATCCTGGAGCCTGAGGTGACCTTAAGCGAGGAACGAAGATGAATACTTGAGAAGAAGTCTTTCTCCTGCCGACGACGACGACGACGACTTTTCACCCGGCAACGTTTGTGCAAACTGAAACGAGAAAAGATCAGAAAACGGCAACTTAGATCATTGCAAGATCAAGGTTCGCAATTCGACAAGAGAAATTGCAGCGAGGCGGCGGCATGACAAAGCTTTCCCAAGACGTGGGTGTCAGTTTGGGTGTCAGCTTTGGAAGCCATTAATTAATTAACGGAACGATCCGATCCGATCCAAAATAAAAACGGAACAGTACATAAGAAGGGGAGAAGCGGGAGGCCATTGGCCAGCGCCTCATGTTCAAGTACAAATATATTATTTCCTTAAACAAACAATTCCATTTGAGTGTAATTGCTTTATGATTAATATGTTTTCTTTACGCGACGGCTTTCAAGGCGAGCACTTTTCACTCGCAGATATTTCATTTGTATTTTTTCGGAGATGTTTCTTCAATGCCCAGAGTTACAGTGTAACTGGTTGAATATCGGGGCTCTGAAAGCTGCTTCTAACTGGTTGTTCGGCCACTCAAAACTGGTTATTTCTGGCCAAAAAGAAATCGCATGGATGAGTGCTTAAAGGTTGGGATTTTGATAAACTATCCAGCATAATGTTTGAAGAACATTAGAAGCAATTTAACTCAAAACTGGATTTGAATTCTTTCCAAAAAAAAACGGTGCCAAATTCCTTTAACGAGCTGTAACTTTGAGTTATCTAATTTTATTACACACATTCATTTGAGTTTCCTTAATTGTTAAATCATAAAACATACATTTTGCAACCCCCGATAATAAATCGCAATCAGAACCCCTTCAATTGATCCCAAACACACACTCGAGACAATCAATATAGAAGCCCGGGCGCCGCCTCCTGCCTGAAGCCTCCTCCCACTTTTCCAGCCAATCAACCCATTAAAGAAAAGCTGCTCCTGTCCCACACGGACATTAATACATATTAAAAACTGCACAGACACAATCGCAAAAACAGGGCTACAAAGTCTTGAGCGAAAATGAAAATGAGGAATGTGTGTGCTCGGTGTGCGCCAATCGAGATTTAAGCGAATTCAACTGGTTTAGATCGGTGGCCATTGGACTGAGCCGGATTGCGCCGGTTTGGGCCAGAAATTCGCCATCGCCTTTGCTTCGTGGGGAAGATGCTAAGAGAGGAGCCAAGCCTTCCGCTTCAAGATGGCACTGCCGAAATGGCAAAACACCAAACTTAAGAGAGTGATAGTCAAAAGGGGTTCCCTGCACTGCGAGAAATAGTTGGAAATATTTGTAATATTATATTAATTAATTATTTATTATCATTATAATATTTAATATTTTTTTGGGCATTAAAAGTGTTAGCTAAGAAGGTAATTCTTAGGAACATTTTAAATGTGTTTTAAAATGACATCAATTACATACATATATCAATTTTGGAAAACATTTCCCAAGTGTAGTAAGACAAAAGTTTATTATATTTATAATATTTACAGTCACGTTACTCCAGAAACTTTTATTTTTAAGCTAATCATTTAAGTAATGGCATTCTGTAATAGGATTTTAAGCGGGCAGGCACCTTGCTTTATCTCTAACACAATGCACATGTAAAACTTACATAATAATACGTTTTACATTTTTTCTATATTAACATTACATTCCTATTTTATCTTGTTTTAAAAGCCTTGAAAATATTTGTTTATTTATTTAAACCAGCTTAAAACTTTGTTTGTTTTGAAAATGCCGCCGTGTGGGTGAAACTCGTTATTCTGGGTGGATCGGTCCCACGGGTCGTATGAGTGTCAAGTTCCAAAGTTCTGGTCAATTGATGGACTTTTCAACCCCCCTCCCAGCCTCTCTCTCCTCTAGGCCCTTTTCTGCTCAATCTTCAGAATTTCTGGCATCGCCAATTGGTATGCGTGCTTTGTTTTTGTTTCGCTCCGCTTTTTTATCTCCCCTCTACATTTTTTATTGTTTTTATTAATTTAAACACAATCATCAGCCATCAGTTGACATGATTTGCGGCCCAGACTGTTGGCGGAAGATACGGCTGGCGGCAGGCAAAGTGGGTGAGAGCACTGGACACTTGTTGCCGCGTTGGTTTTCGGATTCCAGATCAATCAAAGCAATTTCCCCACAGCCTTGACAGCTGCAAATGTTGCCTAATGCCAAAGCACAAGTCAAGCAATTACCGATAATTTGTAAATACTTCCTCGCTGGTGTAAGTTCTGCTGGTTTTATTACAAGTCGTCAAAGGTTGCTTTTTTTTAGTTTGTTTTTTCTCACATAAAGCAGGGAGAAATGTGTCGTTTTTTACCAGAATTAGTCACAAGTCATTTAACTTGAGCTAATTAAGTTTTTAGTGAACAAGCGCTATTGATTTGCCCTAGTATTTTTTTCATTTATTTGCCATAATTTATTTGTTTTGACGCCTTAACGGGTTCCTTACATCGCAAGGCTGCTTTCCAATGACAACTAGTACATCATAAAAAAATTATCTCACGGAAAACCTCGACTGCTTAGCATATTCACAATTTAACACTTTGATATTCATTCGATTCCTCACCTCGTTTAAGTTGTTTTCCAATTCGTTAAATTCAATATCCTTCAGTTGTCGTCTTCGGTTTAGCACTCAAATTGAATCGAACATGAGATAATGATATCTTAAGAATGTTCTGAACTGTATTTGCAAGATGGTGCCACGATTATTTCTGTATTTCATTAACGTGTTTTTTTATATTGTTCGCAAAATTAAAATGTATATATCACTTTGAACTATAATCCTTTGTTATATTTATTAGTCTTGGTATCCTTGGTGTATTTTCGTTGACTTTGAGCACTGTTTAATGGGCTTGGTTCTCCTGGCGGTTCGAACGTATTGACAATTTTGAAATGAATGAGTTTTGCAAGCGGCCGTTACGCTATTTTATACGACACCCAAGGCGGCGCAGGCAAAATCACAGATCACAGATCTCGGCGGAGCTTCGCTTCGGGAACCCCACATCTCGATGAACTCGATCTCTCTTCGTCGGGGGGCCTTTGAGCAGCGGAGAAAGAGCGAAGATCGAACTAAGAGCAGGCAAAAGGCGAAGCAGAAGCTGAAGACGAAGCCGAAGCTCAAGCGACGCCGGATATGCGATCGCCGATCGTCGCGGAGAGAGAGAGAAAAATCAATAGAAAGCCGAAGCTAAAATATAGGCAACTTATTTTTAAAACAATATTATATCATTTTAGCAATAATCTTAAATAGTTGTACCATATTATAGCTAATGATAAACTTTTATTCACAGTTCAACATCTGCCGCCAAAGCGCTTTTATTAACATAATTATAAGAGGAAATTAGTCTTAAAAATATTAAAGTTTATCAAGTATTAGCATTGATAACTAAATAAGTTTATCACAAGTAAAGTTTATTTAAGAGTCACTTAAGTGCCCAGAATAAACTTAGTTATAATCTATAGATTTGTTCAAGTGCTTAAATAAATACTCAACCTATTTGTTGTCAAATAAATCGGTTTTAACAGTCCCGTCGTAGGAAGATTCATTGAAATATTACTTAGGCAATTTATTTGTTTATACAAGCTGTTATCCACAGTATTTGTATTTTGTTAAATATAAATCAAGTTTAGTTTTAAAGGCTTGTCTTTTTTTACCGCCGTCTTTTAGACACAACTTTGTTGGCATTCAATAAAAACAAACGCTTGTGGGGTTAAGTAATCGGTGAATACAATAAAATTCCTGATTCAGTGCAGCGAGCTTAATTTAATGAAAATATGTTTGCCAAACCATAACAAGAAAAAAGATATTCAATTCAATTCAATTCATTTCGGAATTGCAACGTTCTGATTCATTCACGCTTTAGCTTCTGATTCCTCGAAGATTATATGCGGAAAATATCCGGTATTTTCCAAACTCCTTTGCAGATATGGAAAACAGAGAACGGAGACCCATTCGCCAATTAACCGGGAGTGACAAGTAATGGAAATGCTCGGTAAACAAAGCATAAAAGCTTAATTGTTGGGCAGCAGAAAGATGTGCCAAGTGCTTTCTTGGCAAGATTCGGTTGCGTGATGGTGTAAATATTTCCATTTGGCTCAGCACCCTTTATTACTTTTTAAGTAACTCGCAACAAAGGAAAAAAGTGCGCCAATTAATAATCTCCAGAACGATTTTATCTTTCTCTCTCGTATTTATTTTGTATTGTTTTATTTTTTTGTGTCGCCTCGCCTCAATTGCCGCTCTGGCTTTGGTTATGTCTCCTACTTGGATAACGATAACGAGTTCGATCTGGTACGATTTTGATCAGGCATGACACTCTTTCTTTCCCGCTAATAGAAAATTATTTGTTTACAATTTTTTTATCGCTCGAGTGTGAGTGTTTAATTTTAATTGAAATGTATTAGTGGCAATTTGAATTGAAACCTCGCGCACCCTGGGCGCCGGGCCAGTTCAAAAGGAGCTCCCATTCCCGCCTCCAATCGCAATAAATTTAAATAGAAGAATTAAGGGAAATTCACGTGGCCGGGGGAGGGAGGGATGCCGGCTCTTATGCATCGAAATAAGATCTACTAATGTCGAATTTACGGGGACTTCCCCGGCCAGACAGGCGGACGGAAAGTCTCCAAATCAATGCGTTTTGATCTAAGGTCAGTGGGGGGACATATCTTTAGTTGCGAAGATAGGCGAGGGGCGTTGCATTTAAGCTCCGAAGCGTGTTGCATTAATTAAATATGCCCGCCGTCGTTAACTAACAGTCTCTCATGTAAATCTTGGCCATTCCAACTACAATACTAACAGATACTGAGCACCCAAGCCTGAGCCGACCAAAAGCAGTTCAAAGCAGTTCGGCAAATGCGACGCAGCAGAGTGTTTAGGCCCGAAACGATCCTACTACAACAAATCACCCAGCCAAATCCAACAAAAACACCAGAAACTCTGCTTACACCGATGCAAGTGGCCGGAGAGACGTCACAAAACTGGTCGAGCCTCTTGCTCATCAGGTTGTTCTTTCGGACTTTGGTCTGGTATGTTAACTGGGCATCGGCATCTGTTGTAAGAACATTATTTACATAACTAGACGACACGTGCTGGCTGCGTGCTGTCGAAACATAATAAAAAACAAACGATATATCAATAAAATACGAATGTTTCGGAAGAATTGTTCACGCACTGGGGTTATTCAATTCCGTAAATTACACAAGATCAAGATCGGATGTGTGTAGCCTGCCGCCCATCAATATTTATGAAATGTCTGGAGAGAAAGCGTAGTAGTCAATTATTGCACTAATGACAGTGGGTGCTGACATTGCTAAAATTAATATCGAATTAAGAAATGCACTAAGATAAAAGTCTTAGATATCAGAAAGTAATTAGCTCTTTGGTCAGAAAAAGTGAATAACCTAAAGGTGTTCTGTCGGTTCTATATTGATTAATAGATTAATATATTTGATATTAAATGTAATTCAGTGTTTAGTTCAAAATGATAATTATATAAACAACTTTTTTTTCTGTACACCTACAAATGTATGTACATAAAGTATTTCTAATTTCAGCGTTAATTGAATGTCTCAATTAGTCGTTTGCTTTCAAGTCATTTTAAAAAGGAAATAAACACCACAAACAAATTGATTTACAAAAGTTTGAACAACTTTTTCCTAATTTAAAATTAACCGCTTTTTGCAACAGTGCTGCCACTCGGACTCAAATTGAATTTTTAAAAACGGTCACACTTATACGCCGATTGATATATCATTAATATTATCGTTATTGTTATTATCGATTGTTTCCCATCATTAGTTTCTTACATCTTATAAAAAAAAACAAATTCTTAGCAATAACTGGCTATTTACACCTTAAAAATAACTAATATAAAGACGAGATGAGTGCCGCTACTGCCCCCACGGGCATTCAGAGCACCGCAGGCGCCATTCCCGTGCGCAATGAGAAGGGTAAGCCAAGGAATTCCATATTCCACATGTCCCCCGCAGCTAATGCATTGTTTATCATTTCTATCCAGGTGAACTGTCCATGCAAAAGGTGAAGGTGCAGCGATATATATCCGGAAAGCGACCTGATTACGCGCGAGCCGATTCTAGTACCGAGGAGAGTGATGACGATGACTTCATTGACACCAAGAAGCGCTTGGAGCGCCACAAAGCCGAACGCCACAAAATGGAGCTCTCCCGTCGAGAGGGAAGCGCAGAGGGCGGAGACAAGGCCGCGGGAGAAGCGGAAGAGGAGGATGAAGCGGAGGTAGATGATCCCCGGTTGCGACGACTGCGAGCCAGACCTGTTGACATGGAGGACATGGAACGGGAGCGCAGGGAACGCCACCGACACATCCACGAGCCCGAAATCATGGAGAGCGACAGCGAGGACGAAGAGGAGGTGGACAAAGAGGGCCAGGAGCAGCAAAGAAACCTCGAGAGAGGCACCAACAAGATAACACTGGCCTCCGAATCCGATACAGATGCCGAGCTCAGCGACACAGAGCTGGAGAAACGCCGTGTTAAGCTCCGATCCCGGATGTTGCAACAGCAACGCGAGGAGGAGGTGCTCCAGAAGGAGGACGAAAAGCAGTCGGAATCTTCTGAATCGGAGAGCTCAGAATATGAGGAAGAGACCGAGAGTGAGGAGGACAACGAACCCCGGCTGAAACCACTCTTTGTGCGGAAGAGGGATCGCGCCACCATCCAGGAAAAAGAGCGCGAAGCCCAGAAACAGAAGCAACTGGAGGCAGAGGCCAAGCGGGCGGCCAAGGAGCGCAGAAGAGCAACCCTGCGGCTGGTGGAGGAGAGCGTCAAGAAGGATTTGGAGAAGACCAAGCCGGAGTCGAACGAGGCCTGCATCGAGGATGTGTGCACGGACGACGAAAACGACGAGGTGGAGTACGAGGCCTGGAAGCTGCGCGAACTTAAGAGAATGAAGCGGGACCGCGAGGAGCGCGATAACAACGAACGCGAGAAGCTGGAAATCGATCGTATGCGCAATCTCACCGAGGAGGAGCGACGCCAGGAGCTGCGCCAGAACCCCAAGCTGGTCACCAACAAGGCCACCAAGGGCAAGTACAAGTTCCTGCAGAAGTACTACCATCGCGGCGCCTTTTATCTGGACGAAGAGAACGATGTGCTGAAGCGTGACTTTGCGCAGGCCACGCTGGAGGATCACTTCGACAAGACCATCCTGCCCAAGGTAATGCAGGTGAAGAACTTTGGTCGCTGCGGCCGCACCAAGTATACGCATTTAGTGGACCAGGACACCACCAAGTTCGACTCGCCCTGGTACGCGGAGTCATCCAGCAACATCAAGTTTCACAACGAACGCGGCGGCGGCATGCGGCAGCAGTTTGACAAGCCCACGGGATCGAAGCGAAAGAAGTTGGAATAATAGTTCTAGTACAATAAGGAAATAATATATGATGTATTTGACAGGATAACTAACAACAAATATTTGAATACAAAACCCAAAAAAAAACTAAATAGTTACAATTATGGTCACAATGGTCGGCAAGGTCCTATTTCGCAGGTCATAAAATATACCTGCCGAGTCCCCGCCGCCCACGTACTCTATAAACGAAGACTAAACTAATTTTTTACTCAAACAAAGAAAATTCCGAATTCTATTTTTGGCGCCGATCACTGGCTTACAGCTTCACCCTATGCTCGGTCAGGAGCTCCACTTTGTGTTGGACGAGCGAAGCCATCACTCCTTCGGTCTTAATATAATGCACGTTTTCGTAGTTGCGTAGACGCTGTTTAGAATGCTTGTCCTTGCTAGTGGTCACCACATAGAGGTCCTGGCTGCAGGCTAAAGGAGGTGGTTTACTGTGCACTGTACCACCGGCACTTTGAATGATGACTGCGGAAAGAAGGTTGAATAAATTACTAAAAGACTTAATGTATATTTATCTATCAAGAAGAAAAGGCAGATATCCCTAAAAAAAAAAATATATATTTAATATATACTTGACGTACCGCACATTTCATTGGCATTCGGTTGGATGCCCTCGCCGAGCAGAAAGTTTAAGCCATTTAACAAAAGAGGTTGCTGTAGGACGCTTAAAGGGTCAAACTTGAAGGCCTTCTTGAAATTAGAGTCATTAAAAACATGATCGTCCTTAACGGTAATGGTTTTAGTTGATTTCATAGACTCCAGCCATTTGGAGTTGAAAACGGGCTTGTTTAAGGCAATTGCTGTGAGGAACTTGAAAGTGCGCTCGCCTTTGTCCATGATAAGTACGTCACACTGTTGAGGATCCTCGGTGACATCGACCACGTCTGAAAAAGATCAAGCAATTCCCATTTTCATTTACAAATTTACAAGCTAAAATTCGTTTTATTTTGCTTACGTTTAAGGGCTCTTATGACGGAATTCAAAGCCTGACGATCGCACATGGTGAATGCTATCTTTATTTTTCCATTCATCTTGGCCTGCCTCACATATTTATTGAGAGCTAAGGAAATGAGATTAATCTTTAGGATCAACAGATATTAAAAATGAAACAAACTACATTACCTTTGAGTGGGTCCTGCTGATTTGTTTGACTTAGTCTCGTTTTTGCGTCTTTTGAAGCTGAGTGTTTGGAAGTTTTCTCCTCTACTGCATTTCCTTCAGTAGGGACTTTCTTTGCAGCGTTGCTAGTTGATGGCGTGTCCATTGAAACGTCTCTTTTCAAGCGAACCACGAGTTTTTTCTTTAGCTGTAATGGTTCCTCTTTGTTGGCCGGTAAGACACCTAAACTATTATCAGTGATAGCGCCTACTCTAGTTTTCGATTCTGGTGTGACACTTTTTGAAATTAAGTCTTCAGATGATAAATCTTTACGTGGCCTGCCTCTTCGCTTTGTCGGGGGTTTGGGTTCTTCCGAGTCCTTCTTGGCACTGCCAATAAGTTTCTTTGGGCCCCTCTTGGAAGCAGACTGTTCAGCTTCTTCCTTATCTTCCTCAGGGTTCCTTTTAGCACTCTTCACTTGTTTCTCGACACCTCTTTTAGTTGCTGACTTGTTAGTTGGCTCTCCCCCGGCGGCTTTTTGCTTTGTCATGATCTCCTCCGGCGGCTTTGT
This sequence comes from Drosophila nikananu, assembly GCA_008042635.1. Classification (NCBI taxonomy): domain Eukaryota; kingdom Metazoa; phylum Arthropoda; class Insecta; order Diptera; family Drosophilidae; genus Drosophila; species Drosophila nikananu. Next base: position 2,873 of record VNJV01013746.1, on the reverse strand, counting down.
ACTGATCTCTTCGATCTCCAAACACTTAGATTGTTGTCTTGTTCTAATAGGTTTTGGTGGATTTTCCTTAGGTTTGTCCTCCTCAATTTTAGCTTGCTTACTCCTGGTCCTGGTGACTTTTTTAGCCTGATTTGTTTCCAGTTTTGGCGTAGGAGACCGGCTCTTAGTTTTAGCTTTGCGAGTGGGCCGCTTAGTGACTTCCACATTGGGGGCAGTAGCTTCATCCTCGGTACTCAGTTCCGCCGTCTCTGAAATGGAGATTACCTTGCGCAAGCTTTTATTGGGAGCTGAGACGGAAGGGGAAAAATTAGTATAACATTATTATGTTTAGAAAGTGACTTACGTTCAGACTTTTTGCCTCCTTGCAAGTTAGCTTGACGTTTTCTCGAGCTGCTTAAGGAGAAACAATCATCATCCAATCTCTCCGAATGCTCTGATAAACGTCGGTCTTTTTTGCAGGCTGTATGGATCAAAAATCATATATTAACATTATTAATAATATATCTTAATACATATATAAACACATGTTAGACAATTGTAACGAATAAGAAACCTACGTGTCAAAAAAGGCGGCTGACTATCTGTACTGGCAACTCGCTTCAGACTCTTTTTTTCCTCAACTAGTACCTCATTTTTCCAGCGAGTTTTCTTGTCGGCGCTGGGAAAAACGTTTTCGAAGAGGAAAACCTAAAATATACATATATTGATTTATCTGGTGATACATTTTGGAGCTATCGATATTCACCTTACGGTTATGATCCTGGTCCTTAATGACACATGGCTTGACGTATTTGAGAGTTTCTTCAGTGGGCGATGATAGCGGTGATGAAACTACATTACCAGAAGTCATTTCTTTGAGTATTTCTTCGATCTCATCACTCCATGAATCTGGAAAGGCTGTGGATCAAATTTCTCTTTCCAGATCCATTGATAGGCAATTCTTACCTGAATCATGTGGAATGTTTTCCTTGTTGAAATGAAATGGTTGAGTCTCTATAAAGTCTTGCCCAGCTCGAGCGGGGAATACCTGAGTAGCGATAAAGTCTTGATTGGGTTTCTCGTGAAATTCCTTTGTCTGGGGAATCCGCGATGGAAACGCCTGAGTAGCCACAAAGTCTTGATTTAATGGCGGCACAATGTCAGATCGAACGATCTGGTCTTTGCTGGGAAATACCTGAGTGGCAATAAAGTCTTGATTGGCAGATTGTTTTGTCTGAGGAAGTGGTGATGGAAATGCCTGAGTGGCGATGAAATCCTGATTAATGTCAGCGTCTTGCCTAACTTCAGAGATATTGCCTTTGCTAGGAAATATCTGAGTGGCGATAAAGTCTTGATTGAGTTTCTCAGCAGGTTGAGGAACTGGGTGTGGAAATGCCTGAGTGGCCACGAAATCTTGATTCATGTCTTGATTTTTCACCTCAGCACAGCCGCTTTCATCCTCTTCACTTTGCGTTGTCCTCGGCGTCTCTATGGTGGCCACAACCAACTGCTTTATCCCGCAAAGCTGCGGAGTGGTGGCATTCGATCGCTGAGCTGCCTGCTCTTCCTCTTGAGCTTCCATCAACTCGAAGATATCAGGCGTGCTGATGTCACGATTGGCGTCGGCGAGAGGAGCGCTCAAATCAGGTGTTATGCAGGTAGCCGCGCGGTGTACCTCATCGGCCTTGGTGCTGTTGAAAACAGTGCACTTTGAATTGGTGGCCGACCAATTTAAGGCACTCATCTCGAGGTCAGTGGAATCTAGCGTCCGATTGTCTGAATTAGAGAAGGATTTGTTAGATGAATAACCAGATTTAGCTACTAACTTAACGCTGCACTTACCCTGTTTTTTGTCAAGTTTCTCTGGCGATTGTTTCATTGTCTTTGGTGGTTCTAGCGCCATCATGGCATCGCCTAGCATCAGCGACGAATCAAAGTCGTCTATGGCATCCTCATTAAACTCATTAAAGTCCTGGGTGCAGATACGTATCTGGGAACCCATGCCAGACGACTCGGAAGCATCGCTTCCACGCGTCGTCGTCTCCTGGAGCAGTTCGGCAGGATCTGGGTCACTCTCCGTTTCAGGTATCAAAAAGTCATCGCCCAGCGACACTTTTCCACTCTTCCCCGAAGGTCTGTCGAAAACAATTGCCTGGGTCTCGGGTATAAAGAAGCTGTCCGCCGTGGTATTAACACTAGCATTTGCGGACGGAGGCTGCGTTTCAGGTATACACAGGCTGTCATTGGACGTGTCGACGGTCCTGTCCTTCAGGCATTCACCGAACCCACTGCTGTCCTGCGCCTGTCAAGGGATATGTGAGGTTAACTAGGTTTACATGGTTATTAGTTATTTCACTCACCTCTTCATTGGCCTCCTTAAACCTCAGACTGGCCTCGACATTACCGAAACGAAGCCTCACCTTGCCATCGCTGGCGTCCTCCTTTCTTATGTCTGATATTTGCTTCTCCTCCTCGTTCACAAATATCCTGCCCGCCACGGCGGCTATGCGGACGATACCGCTCCGCAGGAGGCTGACAATGCCATGGGCCAGCTCCATCGACTGTACACATTCGAAATGACATTAATTGGACCAGTTTCCCGCAAACATCTTCGGTCAAACTCACTTCATGGGCAATGCAAACCTCCAGACCCGCTTGTTTCCCGATCCTGTATATCTCATTCGGCTTCAAGGGGACCTCCGGTAACCCACTCACACATAGGACACACACATCTGCCATCGTGGAGGCGCCGCGCGGGAAATTAAGTGCGCATTTATAAACAAAACACTTGTCGCAAGCTAAATTCCTGATCTGCGAGTCGCGTTCAAAAATGTATCGATAGTCGATATTTATCGGTAATCCTGACAGGAGTGCCAACCTGCTTACAATGCTTG